>BDMR012750672.1:0-13039 GCA_002091895.1 Caridina multidentata
TGGACAGCGTTTGCAGCGGGGAAAGTCAAAGCGGAATAGGGGTCGTGCGTCCCCCTGGACATCATGCTGAAGTGGATCATCCGCATGGATTCTGCTTATACAATAATGTTGCAGTAGCAGCAAAATATGCTATTGAAAAATATAATTATAAAAGGTTTGGGACATTTTATTTTTATGATTTGATTAGTTATCATAAGTACCGTAATAATTGTACATTAAAGATTAATATGTTAAAGTAAATCTACTCTTTCCAAAGTGATCTCAGCATTACTTTAATCTACAAACTCTTGTGATAGTATTTTGAATGTACAGTGCTGAATACTCAAATTATTACTTTTATAAGCTCTTAGTATTTGTTTTTATGAAGGCAGAAGTTGGTATAATTCGTGTATTTGATTTATAAGTGTTTTTCTAGAATTCTCATTTTGGACTGGGATGTTCACCATGGTAATGGAATTCAGCATGTATTTGAAGATGATCCAAGAGTATTATATATTTCCATTCACCGCTACGATTATGGACTTTTCTTTCCGTCATCTGAGGATGCTAATTATGATCGTGTAGGGACAGGAAAAGGTGAAGGCTTTAATGTCAATATACCTTGGAATAAGGTAAGTAAATGTAGAAGTTTGCAATTAAAGATACACAATACTTTTTTTTTTTCTTTAATTAGTATCTTAGATACTTGTATTAAAGCCTTTGGCTTCTTTGGAATATTTTTTCCTGTATTGTCATGTATAATAAATAACTAAAGGAATATTTTGCCAGAAGGGAGGGCAGCAAGACTAGTACTATTTTAACAGTTTAAGTTTTTCATGAGCTAAGAGCAATATTTTTTTGTGAATAGGGAGAAAAATGTAAGAACATATTGATTGAAGTGCTTCTGTGATACAGTCTTGTCTTTCTTGTATTTTCAGAGTGGCATGGGTGATGGTGACTATATGTCAGCAATGCTTCAAGTTGTAATGCCCGTAGCGTACCAATATAACCCACAGCTTGTGCTGGTATCCGCTGGTTTTGATGCTGCACGGGGTGACCCTCTTGGAGGTAGGCATAATGTCAAGAGTGCCTGTTGTTTCAGTTAGAAATATATTATTTGTATGCAGGGTGTTTTTTTTTTTTGTTTTTTTTGTGCGCGCAATGCTTTAGCAGTTTGATACCCATTGTAATTGGGTATCACAGACTTCCAAAAGAGTTTTGTGAGGGATAATGAGAGCACATTTATTCTGAACATTCATTTTATTTTTCAGAGCTTTTACATTTAATGACTTTATTTGGAGTTGTAACACATTATGTACCACTGAATGAAATATTGTATCCTGTAAAACATGTAAAAGAATAAAAGTGACTTTTCATTTTGAATTGTGGCAATATTTCATGGACATTATTATGCAAAAGTATATTACACAGCTTATGAAAGAATTATTGCCAGAAGTAGAGATGTAGCAACTCACTTTGCCAGTAATTGGGAATTGTTTATTACAATATCTCTGGGAATCTTTTGTAGTATCCTATGGCTGATGAAGCTACTGCTTTGCGTGGATGGAATCGGTAATGCTTCTAAAACTTAGGGATATCATAAATTCAAATATTTCAATTTCTTTAACAGGATGTCGTGTCAGCCCTGAGTGCTATGGCCACATGACTCATCTTTTAACTAGCTTATCCAAAGGTCGTGTTATTCTAGCACTGGAGGGAGGCTACAATTTGAATGTTATTAGCTACTGCATGACCATGTGTGCCAAAGCCCTCTTGGGTGACCCTTTACCTCTGTTAAATAAAGCACTCGTGCCCAGCAAGCAAGGTGTTGAGACAGTATCAGCTGTCATCAAGACACATTCACAGTATTGGTCTTGTTTGTGCTTTCAGGTAAGTTTGTCCCTACTCAATATTTACGAGCATTTAAATGCTGTACATTAGATACAAACAATTTTAGGCACCAAATCTCTTTTAACAATATATGTAATGGCCTCTAGGAAGCAGCATAAATGATTAATTTTTACAGATGCAAGGAAGGGGTTTAAAGTATTGAGTACTGATCAGGGTAACTCTAGGAAAGATAATTGGTGGAGATGATCTCAAGAAATCGGTCAGAGATGAAGTTTATGTCTCAGGTAGAGGAAGAGAAATTTGAGTGAAGTAGGAGAATTAATCTTATGTACTTTCTGCATTTTATTCATAATTCTTTTGTTTTACAGGTGGCACTCCCTATAGAAGATGTTCTCTCACAAAGTTGTGGTGGAATGCCAATAGCAGTTGAATCAGGACTTTCAGGGTCTGAAATCTCCTCTTGCCATTCCTCGCCTATGTCTACACCTTCTGGTGGATCACCTATGTATGTATCTGCTCCCTCATCACCTGAAAAGGCTTTCAAGGAACCAAAATTGATGAATGTTGGACAGAAAACATTTTCCACAGCATGTGAAGCCGAGATATGTGTAGGAGTAGGGGGCAGTTCATCTCCAAGTGTTGATAATAAAGAATTATTGGACAAGGATGCTGTTGACAGTGAAAAGAGCTTGAATGCTCTTAATTCTTCTTCAGAATATACTACTCCTACCTCAACACCAAAGATGAAACCGTCAGTAAAATCTCAGAATGAATCTGCAGCAGCAAACAAGAATGTCCGTAAGAAAGGTGATAACACAGCCAATCCTACACGGTCGAGCAGATCTCATAGCAGAGGAAGTAACTTTTTGATGGCTGCTGCTGCAAGCAGCAGTATTATTAAGAAACCAACTGCCATCATTAATACTGAAGAAAATACGTTTGCACAGAAAATTTTTCAGCGTTGTCAAGAACTTGAGCTGTTGCAGACTTGTAAAACTTTATGTGTAAGGGAAGCAGCAGATGCTGAAATTTCAGCGGTTTATGAGGGTGAAGATGTCTTACACATTTCATCAGACAATGAGAAGATTGTCTTGGATTCCAGTAAAAGTTACATTTCTAAAGCTGTGGGCTGTACATTTGATTTGATATCTGAAGTAGTGTCATCCCAATGCCAGAATGGTATGGTTATTATCAACCTTTCAGAAGGTTCTTGTTCAGATGATGCCTTACGTAGCTGGAATATTGTAGAACTTGGAGCCAAGTATAGTGTGAGCAATATGAAACTTAGTCGTGTAATGATTGTAGATTTAGATGCAGGTCAGAAATCAAGCCATCACCATGTCTGCTGTGGTCAAAAGATTTTAAGATTTTCTTTTCATAACCATAAGAATTGTTCATCCAAAGATAGACAAACAAGTACAAATTGCTGTGATAAATGTGATTCTAATTTTGATATAAATGTGGACTGTCATGCTGTTTCTTTTGAGGATTATCTCGCCATTTATCATCAAATCATCCTGCCAATCGGTTATGAGTTTTCTCCTGAACTTGTTATAGTTTCCTGTGCTTACAAAGAAATTGGCCATTGCAAGAATATGCATCCTGTTTTGTATACGAGCTTAGTGGGACTGTTGATGGGTCTCGCAGAAGGCCGGGTGATAATTCTTAGCAAAATTTTGGATGGCAATGAGGCTGCTGTGGAAGGTGTTTCAGCAACTTTATCTGCTCTCCAGGACATACCCTGCAGTCTTTCAACAGTGCATTTGGATAGCCCCTCACCTCATGTTAGAGCTGAAATCCTCAGCATCATAGCTTCCAAGAGGAATGCATGGAAGAGTTTACAGTACCATGCTCAGACCTCATGTGCCTTTTCAAGCAGTGCTAGGCCAAATGTTAGCAGTGCAGATGTCTGTTCCAAAGGGAAAAACCAAAGCATCGAAAAATTAGGTAAGGAAAGACTTGACCTAGCTTTTTTATAAGTAAGTGATAATATTCATATTTATTTAGTAATTATAAGTACCTAGAAATTGTTTTTTATTCTTATTTAGTTTTAGCATTCCCATTTTTCAGTAAGATACATTTATTGTAAGTATCCATCATTCATAGGATTTCTTAGTATCTGGATGGAGGAAATATAATTTTTCCTCTTGGAAATTATTGTGTGTTTGTAGGTCCCTTCCAGTTCATCATTGGGCTAAGATCATGGTATGCAATAGTGCAAAAGGACATCACATGCTTTTTTATGCCTTCCACTGAGTAGTTGGTTAGTTTTGATTTACATCGTCATGTTTCACCTCTCTCAGTCGCATTTCATGTTCTCCATTCTGCTTTTGGATGTACTTTCAACAGTCAAGGATTTTGGTGATCACACTAAGTTTATCTTTCTCAGGGTTAGTGGCATCATTTGGGAGGGGAAGGTCACTCGCTCATCTTTGCTTCTCCCCCCCAAGACTTTGCTCCTCTCTAAGGAAAATTGTAGAAACTTTAATTAAAGAGAAAAAAGCATCGGCCCAAAGGCATTTGCCACATTTACCCATAAGTTAATCCAGCACTGATTTTTAGCGCCCTGGATAAAAGAGTTAAGAAATTAGTTTTATTGCTCCACTACAGCTGTTTGATACTATGTCTGTTCTTTGAAGTGAACTATACAAATTCAGTGTGTGCTGTTGTTTGACATGGTTTCACAACAGACTCAATGACTAAAGTTATATTTCCAATGATGGGTTGGTTACCCATTTCTTCCCTAACAGGAAAAGGGTGAAGAGAAGAGTTACTGTTACAATTTTAAGTACGTTAGTGGATGCCTTACACCTTCCTAAATATTCAGTTCTTTGTTATAGGTTGGAAGGCAATTTCTCAGTTGTTTATATATGTATATCCACACACATTAGTGTTTTTCTCTGTATGTTCCACAGAAAGAAGTTTACCAGATAAGAAATGCATGAATGCATTGTGCCTTGTTTATGATGAGTCAATGATGGAGCACTTCAGCTATGATGATCAGACTCATCCAGAAAGTCCAGATAGAATCAAGTGCATTTATGATCGATTAGATGAATTTGAACTTGTTGAACGTTGCCTTCGTGTTGAGGTATGTATTTTTGTTATTTAATGTGGATTTGGGCTGTTTGTGCGTGAAAGTGTTTAGTTTTGTGTTCCAGACACTGGTAATAAAACTCAAACTTCTTTTGAAGAGTCATGTGTTACTGCTTTATATATTTTATCCATTGTTTTCCTAGCTTCTGTGTACAGTACCTTCCGTTACTACTAGGTACTGTATACATATAGTAATATATTTACCCTTTCTTTATATATGATTTTTTTCACTCCTGCTTCAGCACAATTATTGACAAGTATTAATATTAAAAGCAAATGATTTGTGTAAGGAGAGCAAGCTGCTATTGTTAGCATTGTAAGTTGAGATGTCTTTCCCGGTATCTTTGCTAATTTAAAACATATCAAATTCTCAGAATGCCAGATTAAATTTTTTGAAGCCTTGTTTGTTATCTAGTGTGAAATGTTTTACATATGTTTAACTTGATGCTTAAAGGCTGTGTTGTTTCACACTATATTCTGGTTATTTAAATATTTGTATCTATTTGTCTTTACAGTGTAGGCAAGCACTGGTCAGTGAACTAGAGGATTTGCATACTCCAAAGCACTTGAGAATGATGACAAGTCTCTCATCTAAGAAACCAAGTGAACTTTTGTCCCTACAAGAAAATTATGATTCGGTTTACTTGCATCGTCAGACAAATGCTGCTTCTTTAACAGCAGTCGGATCTGTTGTTGCAGTAAGTAAAGATATTACATTTTACTTCAGGAAAATACATTATGATTAGCATACTTATTCCACCTCTGTTATTTTGCCCCTTTTTCTCGCCATTTTAGCTACGTCAACCCATGCAGTAAGGTGAATGTTTGAAGACAATAACTCAGACAGAGTGCTGTTGGCAGATGCAACTAATACCTTTAATTCTATAAATCTTGAGGCAATGTTACATTACATATCAGTCAATGCCCACCACTGTCTTGATATTGTATGCTAATAATGCTTATAGAAATACATCAGCTTTGTATGTAAGTGATGGGGATAAAAGAAAAAAGCTGATGCGGTATATTAAAATCTGCTGAAGGTACAATTACTGCCTGAAGAGCTTGCTCTATATTGGCTTGCGAATATTCTTGTAATGTACATAACAGCTTGTATCTTGTTGATTTCCCAATAAATATTTGAATTTGAATTCAGGGAAATGAGAGGTACCAGATGCTGGGTAAAAATGAGTTTGTCCCAGACCTCCCTGTGAAAAGTGAACAAACTTAAATGAAAGCTTCACAAAATTTTGGATTTGCTCTATGTTGAGGACTGACATGTTTTTTAGAATGTCAACCTTGATTCCTGAAAAAACTTTGAGACTATTTTAACCTTCCCAGCATCATATCTGTATATGAAATGTCAGAGCAAATGAGCTCGAAATTTTTAAAAATGCTGTGTCAGCATCACATGATATCACTACATTTAGGTCGGAAAACATAAATATTTTATTGCATAATATAACATGACCCAGACTATAGGTCCAGACCTGTATTTAGGGACCTGGACAATGTGATGAAAAGTGAAAACCTTTGAGGATTGGTAGTTGTGCACCCCAAGGACAATATATTTTTCAGTGTTTACCGGAACAGGTTGTTGACAGTGTGATGAAAGGTGAAATTCTATAAGGATTGGCTGTTGTGTTCCCCTGTATTATGATATTTTTCCATATTTACTTTTAACAGGTTGTTGACAGTGTGATGAAAGGTGAGAGTCTCCGAGGGTTGGCCGTGGTGCGTCCCCCTGGACATCACGCTGAAAGAAATGAGCCTTGTGGGTTCTGTTTTTATAACAATGTGGCTGTTGCTGCTAAGCATGCTATTAATACATATGGATTGAAAAGGTTTGCTTTATCTGGTGTTTATATGCTTAGACATTTAAATAAGTTTGTGTATGTGGAAAACCATTCTAGGCTGGAATACCTTTAGTAAAAGTAAAATGATGAAAATGTGACCTTTTAATTTATTTTTTTTACAGTAGATGACATTTGATATCATTCATACTTAATAGTATACAGTATTATTTATTGATATACCTCTGAATATGGACTGAGCTATGAATAGGGAAGGGAATTATTGCCTTTTGTATGACCACCATACCGGTATACTCATACATGGGTTGTCTTGAAAATATTAAAACTTAGCATATGCAGGATAAGAATGAAATATGTATTGTGAACAAGAGTTTTGGTATATCCTCACCCCACTTAACAAATGGATGTTTCAACTTACTTAACTATATAATACCTAAAGAATTTAATTTGTAAGATGATGTGGGAACAAAAAGTATCACTTATTAGATTTTTAAGAGATTTCAGGTTTGCTAATATTTAATAGGCACACAACAAAATCATATTATCCTCATACCACATATATTTTGCTACTTGTGATATAAACCTTTGAATTATGTTTTCATGTTACTCATTTGTCTTTTATCTTGATTTGTATTTCATTTTATTTCAATTCTATAGGGTCTTGATTTTAGATTGGGATGTTCATCATGGAAATGGAATTCAACACATGTTTGAATCAGAACCTCGTGTTCTCTACATCTCCATTCACCGCTACGACAACGGCAGATTTTTTCCCTGTAGCACTGACGCCAATTATAATCGAGTGGGCACCAAAAGAGGAAAAGGATACAATATAAATATACCTTGGAAAAAGGTAAAATATTGTTCAGAGAATGCCTGTCGCTTGCTATGTTAACTTACATCCTATTTAGTGCTTACCTGGTGCTTGTTTAGCAAGCAGGTCATAAAATGGTTATTGCATGTTAACAAAAAGATCACTGGTAATCAGAAGTTAGTCTGAAGATAATGTTTCACAGCCAAATAGTCTCCCATGCCATGTGCATGTAGCAAAGTTGTTTGGGTTTTCAGGTGTTTTTCATCCCAAGCTCAGACATATACACTTAACATAAGTAAATGATACCAAGTGTTGCAGTCAGGCAAAATAAATAAGGGACACTCCTTTGTTTCTTTTTTATTTTATTCACACTTTATTCTGCTCAACCCTAGAGAGAATTAAAACCAATACCATTCAAAATAAGAAAGCAACCGTGGAAGTTGTCAGTGCTATGGAAACGTGGAAGTTGTTTACTGTTTTGCAGCATTATTAATTAGTCTTCCTTGTGTCTACATTTCTTTTTGAGTTATTTCATCTGAATTCAATTTTTCTTATTGTTCAAAAAAGGACCTCCTATATTAATGTTACCAATCTCTAAATTGCAAATAATTCAGTTAATCATTAAATGTTGCAAAAACTGGTAATTATTTAGTAATTAATATTGTTGTTGTATGAACTTGAGTCTTTGTTTATTATAGGAACTGAAGAATTAATTATCATTATTTTGCTGAATTATAACAGGGTGGCATGGGTGATGGTGATTACATGGCAGCTATGACTGAAGTTGTCATGCCGGTAGGATACCAGTTCAAGCCTCAGTTGGTCCTAGTGTCTGCAGGTTTTGACGCTGCAGCTGGGGATCCTCTTGGGGGTTTGTATCTTTATTTTTAGTTTATTATGCATTACATAGATATCTTATTCACCTAACAAAAGAACAGACACACACAGCATATGTACAGTTCATAATAACAATGGTATATTGGTAAATCAGGGAGAAGAATTAATTTCCATAACTGGATCAGGTAACAAATACATATCTTAAAGAGATCTTCACCTGCATTCTTCATTGGTATTCCTCTACATTACAGTATGTATCACCTAGCCATCATTTTTCAGGATCTAGTGAAAGGGAAGTTGCAAAACTCTTTTATATATAAGTAGAGACTGTGTGACATCAGATTGATTACTAAAAACTTTCAGCCACCTGGCTTGACTCTGGCTTGTTACAAAATGTAGACATTTCCTTACTCCAGATCTGTATCTAAGATACATATCATTATGATTCCATGTCAATAGGGTTACAAGATATAAGTTTTTCATTCATAAGTGTGCTCTTGACACTGGAAATTTCTTGACTTCCCATCTGATAGCAGTATTGTAATACATTAATGACTGAATTAAATGCAACATTGCTCTGTTTGTTCTTGCACAGCAAGTAATATTGTGACTGCCTAAGTTATTAAATAATATATATATGACAAAGCTGTTTAGGAATGTGTTTATTGCGAAGTAATTTCAGAATGTGATTACTGGAAAGTTACTTTGGAGAGTGTGTTTCTTGCAGGCTGTCAAGTCACCCCCGAGTGCTATGGGCACATGACAAAACTTCTGATGCAGTTAGCAGAAGGCAAAGTAGTCATAGCTCTGGAAGGAGGTTATAATCTGGGTTCTATCAGTTACTGTATGGCTATGTGTGCAAAGGCATTGCTGGGAGATCCAATCATCTCTCTCTCGAAAGGCTTAGTGGCATCCCAGATTGCAGTAGATACCTTAACGAACGTTATATCGACCCACAAAAAATATTGGTCAGCATTAGATTTGAAGGTAAGATCATTTCTGTGTTTAATTAACAGTGCAGGGCACTATCAAATATAATTATCACTACAATGGTATTCAATCTCTTTTGTGAATGTAAAACCATTTCAGTTAATGTTCAACCATCACTGATTAATATGTTTATAATTGCTCCATTGACAAGTTTTGTTATAAGTTTACTGTTTTTTTTTTACAAATAATATTTGGCCATCTTTGTAGCTGAACACAATGTTTGAGTTAAAGATATGGGTATAGAATGAGTGAACGTTACTCACTTAGTCTAACAAGTGTTCATTCCTCTTTCTTAATTTAACTCAAGAAAGAGGAATGAACAGTTTGCTTTAGCTTTTTATATCTGTAGACAGAGATTCTTGACTATCCAGTTGGATGAAGAAGATATTAGTACAAGTGTTCCAGGTTATTTTATGGGGTTAGTAAGGGACCTTGAAGAATCTTTTGATAAGTGATTTTTATGTATGATTAATTTAGGAACTTCAACAAAAGGTAAAGTTAAAAATTATATACCCAGCTAAAGGGTGTTACAGTTGCTGTTAATTATATTATTGGAGATATTAAGCATCTTTTCAGCATCCCTTAACTCTTGCAGTATTTTGATAAAAGGTTTTTGAAAAGCGATGGAATACTTGCATACCCAACCCTGAGCTGTATTTTTTAACCTGTTCTGATTAGGATGGTTATGTTTAGTGGTCAGTTTTGATATGTATTCCATAGCCTGAAGATTTTAAAGGGCATATTCAATCATTAAACACAGGTTTGATGTTTGTTCCTGATTTCTGTAAATATGTTTGAGAAAGATGTGTCTACCCAATGTTTCTGCCACTTGTGTTAGAACTAATAACTGGAAAATGCATTGTTACAGCTGGAATGCAAGACATTATGCTATGAAAATAATGGATATCTTATATTTGAAGTTTGCTTTGAGGATGAGTAGAGACATGAAGTAGCATATGTAATATATGTATTAACTGTTTAATTCTTGAATTATTAATAGAATAGAAATACCAAGATTTAATATGTTGACCAAATATTTCCAGTGCACTACATCAACTGGAGAGTCCTACACACTTCCACCCCCTCTTTCCAGTAAATTTCATATCTCAGAAACTAATAGAGGAAGTAAGTGGCATTATGATTTATTTTTATTTTTTCTTTATATTCCAAATACTGTACTTTTGTGTTTGGGGGATTATGCAACACAGTATTTTCTACAGTGTTTGATTTGCAAGATTTTCTAGAATGTAAGCCATACTGTCATATCAGCAGTAGTTAAACAGCCTTCAAAATTGCTAGCACCATTTACCTGACTTCTGTCCCCCAAAGAACAGTTATTTGTGAAAGTTGTTTAGAAATGATAGCACTTTTGTACAAGCAGGGTCTGGACGTACTTTGGGGTGGAAGTTCTGGCGCACTTTATTTTTTAATAGAATTTTCTGTCAGAGTAATATCTTACCCAATGTATTATAGTGTTCAAATAAGTTATTTATTATTTACTCTTTTTATTTATTCACATTTGTATTATCAGGTAAAAAGCAATCACCAGCAAATGTCATGGATGACTTGTCTGCAAATCTTAGTGGTGTCACACTAGATGACAAATCCAGATTACAAACTACTTCCGAGACTGTGAAGGGAGAAAGAGAGTCAGTATTGGATGTTTCATCATCAGAAAATGCAGATCCAAAAGGGATTAATCCTTCAAGTAAAGAAGATTGCACTGATGGGGCTGTAGGTGGAGCAGTTGGAGTATCAGGAAATATTAACACCTTCCTGCTTTCAGAACAGTCAGATGTCGAGGTAAGATTCAAACCAAAATTATTTGTATGTCATAGTGTTATACTGTATGTATCGTGAATCCATAACTTTATTGGCCAGAATCTCATATTCCTTTTGCAATATAACATTTGGCTTCTGTTAAATATAAAATTTACCAAATTTTTACTTATATCTGGTATGTTGTACATATATTCTATAGAAATTCCCTTGGAAAATAGTTTCTGCTAAATTTTAGCATGGATTTCTGTTTGCAAACAAGTTCCAAGTGTTTTTATTTATGATGTATTTTGTAGGTTTTTTCTCATAGAAATTATAGGATTTGATAGCATAAACTTACAACTTACTATAACCATAGCAGGATCCAGTGGTGCTCATAATAGACTATATTGGTGAGAATGTATGATTATTAGTTCTCTTAGGCTTGGGCCTGGTATTTAGAACTTGTGCGTCACCCTTTTGTTAGGTCACATTACTGAAGATGTAAGGATTTCTGTTTCATTTTGTGGAATGTTTATTATTGTTGCTTAATGCCACCTCCTTTCTTTTTTTTTCTTTTTTTTTAAAGCAAATGTATGCTGTTGTACCTCTGAACTGGTGTCCACACCTAGAACAGGTTGAAGGTGTTCCAGCTACTGGCCTTGACCCTACTCAGCCATGTGAAACATGCCAAGATCGTTCAGAGAATTGGATATGTTTGACATGCTACAAGGTGTGTTCCTCAGAATAATCTGTTTGGATATACTACATGTTCTTTGAAGAAACTACTTAAAATTCAGCTTAGCAACAGCCAGTTTCCTTTGTAAATTAATGCTTAAGTGATTCCTCCAGAAGAACTTCTCACACTCATTATATTGATCTTGGTATGATCTGTCACATTGTGATAGCACACAATAATTTAGATTTTTTCGATTCTTAACATTATTTTTAGTGATGATTATATGGTGCTGATCTCATTTTGTTCCAGTATGGTTTTTTTATTATAATAATATTAAATATATTTGGAGGAATAATTTCAGCTTATATTAAAATATTTGGAGGAATTATTTAAATCTATACCTATCTACTTATCTGCAATAAATAAAGGTAGGTTTATTTTAATTAAACACTTTTAACTGATACCCGACTGCCTTACAGCTGTTTGTGCTTTAATTTAATAATTCCAGTATCGGTATTTAAAAAATTTTCATGTTTGTCAAAATTGGCATTCAGTATAAATGAACTTTGCATACTCAGTAATTATAAGACTCCTATTATGAGCTATATTCAATATATTAACATACAACTGGAGCTGATAGTCTTACAAATATTTTAATGTTTTACTCATGCTCTCTCAGTAAACACCTATTTTAAGTTGTTATAGACATCTTCCAACCTTGTTAATGAGTTGGTAGTACATCTAATTATTGTCTCATTAGGGTGTTGAAAGCTTAGTTACATAATGTAAGAAAATTAGTTGAGTGTATATGATCCAGGTATATAGAATTTAGCAGCTGTCTAGGTAGTCTCTGTTACCACCATTCTTCCATTATAATTTATATATGATAGTGTCTGTTTTTGTATTATCATTTCTGTTGCCATTCTAGCAATTACTAGTTATATATAAGCATTGCATGTGTCATTTATTTTTTTCAGGTGTTTTGCGGGCGTTATGTCAATGAACACATGTTGCTTCATGGTGTCACAAGTCATCATTACATTGTGCTAAGTTTATCCGATCTTTCTGTTTGGTGTTATGCCTGTGAATCTTACATTCATCACTCTGTGAGTATATTTCTAATTATTTAGTAGTGTTCATATTGCCATATTTCCTCGATTATAAGCCCCCTTGATAATAAGCGCGGCATGGCGGAGTGGGTTAAGACTCATGAACCTGACCAGT
>BDMR012750673.1:0-13106 GCA_002091895.1 Caridina multidentata
TTCTCTCAGACAAGACACTTTTGGATTCAGTTAATTGGACAGTTAGATACAATAATGGTCAAAACTCCTGTACAGCCAGCTGTGATTCTTGTAGTGGTGCCTGAAGGTACAGAAGAAACAGCTGTTTGTCTCTTACACAAGATTAGCCAAGCTGTCAGTGATGGCTTTGGAGGTAAGTTTTGTATTGGAAAGTTTTCTTGTGAAGTATTGGTACTATAAAGAAGCATTGATTGTATGAAACCTTTTAAGTATGAGCTGTTATATGGTAAAAGTGGAAAACACCTATATTTTAGATTTGGATTGACTTAAGTTGTTTTTAGGTTCATGAAAATCAGTGTTCGTTGAGAAATGTATGTACTATAGTATTTCCACACTAACCTGATGGAGGTGCTCCTCCCTCTTTCTATAGCTAAAAGTTATCGATTGGTTCATGTAAAATGTTCGTTTAGCTGTCTTGGTATTCAGTGTAATTGTGTTCATAATCTCTAACTAGCGCTCCTACTTTCTAAAATACTGTATTGTAAAAAATATGGAATTTCAAAATGCAAAGTATAACCTAGCATCGGCATAGGTGGAGGCACATTAAAGTATAACTGATATTTATCATCAAAGCTCAAAGTCAAGGACAAAAGTTGCTTAGTGACATTTCTGATAATGTTTTTTGGTCTTCCAGATGACAGATTTGTTATGTATGATGTTAAGAGTGAAGTCCACAAGGGAGGCTCCCATTTGAAGTATGACTTGCACGAAACATTGTCGAAACTGGAACAGTCACACGCTGCAATTGTACACAATATAGAAAAAATTTCTGGTCTAGCTGCTATGACCTTTCATGCTTTTTGTGATAATGAAAATGCTCCCTATAAGCAGGTAAGTCAACTTTTATCTGAAGATAATTCCCGGTATGTAAGCATGTTTGCTTAGAAGACGTTGAGAAGGTAATTTTAATTTTTAGTAATATAATTTTCTATTATAATATCTTTATATGTTAGCAGTCAGAGCAAATTATTTGATGCATTCCTCAGGATTTGATGTTTTTTTATGAAAAATCAGAATTGTGTTTTAGTAAATTAATGTGTTTTGTAGTTCTTTTTTTCATGTAGTATTACCCTTTTCCTTGATATTTTGCTGTTCATAGCCAAATCCACCTTGCATCCCTTTGTAATTGTGTACCTACAGGAATCTTTCCTAAGGTTAACATCCGTCATTGATAGGTGCATTAAGGTTGCTAGCAGACCCAAGATTTTTTTGTGAATTTATATGCCGAGGCAGAATCTGAGGATAAACATTTTTCATATAAATTCTTGTATTCTATAATTTTTTCAAAGGAAATGGTATTTATTATAAATAAAACTCGAATATATGAATATTTAAACTTTTTTTTTTTCAACGGGTATACATATACCATTATTTTCACACTAGCTGTCGGCCCTCCTTTTCAGCGAGACCCCGGGCCAGCATGTAACCAATTGCCTGTGAGTGCAAAGGGGTATCATAATTATGAAAATAAAAATTGATTTTTCACACTGAAGCCACATGCCTCAAACTTTGTAATCTCGTAGGATACTTATTACTAATATATATCACTATCCCACCTGCTCATTATATTATTTAGTGGCTACCAGCAGAACCGGAGAGATTTTCCTCTCTCCACCTCATTTGGCTTTACTGTTCCAGTGTTTGGTAAGGTTAGTAATGTGCCAACCTTAAAATTCTTACCGGAATTACAAGTTCTATTAGTGTATTGATTATTACTTTTTTGAAGAGCTTGCTTCACCAAGGGTTGTTTAAGAATGGTGTTGCTTAATGCCTTGGAAGAGCACATCCATTTATTGAAACTGACATATGATTATATGATAGTCCTTAAAATATTTACAGCATAGTTTGTATTTTTAATTATGCTTCCGAGAAGCATAATTTTTACTTGTGGACTAGGGGATGCTGTGGTGTATCCACTTGGGCATTATGATCGCTTTTGGTGTGCACATGGTGGGTGACAGTTTTGTGATATGGACGGACATAAGATGGAAAGAACCCTGCCCCATACAGTTGAGTACACCACTATTGCAGATATGCTATGACGTGACTTCTTAAATAAGAGAGCGTCGTTTTCCATTAACTCAGTTTGGGAAAGAATATACCAGAACCTGCTACACATTGTGCATGTGTTGTATCTCAGACTTGATACATTGTGTTACGGTAAATCTCAAATCATAGGCAGTGCAAGCCAGGTGTGAGGTATTAAACAATCACTGATAAAGTTTACTGTGAAAGTCTCGAGTTGCTGAACTTGGTTTGGTATACCTTTCTTGGTATTTAGAGTGTGCTCATCTATCATGAGATTAATACCTAAATATAAAATTGAGGGGGACAAAAAAACACTTCTTCATCAATAAACAGACACTGATAGGCAAAAAAATGCAAGTATAAATTGATTAGCAAATGATAAATATCGGTATATGCTTGGGAACATTATCATATTAAACCAAAGGTACTAACCACTAAATCACTGATAAAACATAAGTGAGTAGACAGCTTATCTACTGGTGCAAATACAAGACTACATTTGCACTTCATGAAGTACCTGTGCAGATGCAAAAATTTAAAATGTCTGTTGCTGATGTTTATTTATTTGCAGTACGTGTTAATACTATTTCCAAAAATTCACTGTGAACAGGTTTCTCTCAGAATAACATGCATGAGTTTTTACATGTTTTGTAATTTAAAATCGTGTTGGCTGAATGTTTAAGGCATGAATTAAATGCAGTTCCTGGTTCTGAGTGTGCGGGAGAATGAATGTTAAAATTTAAATAGGTATATATAAATTTCACTTTTGCAGCCCTGATTTGCAGTAGCATATAAGTAGTCTATTCTTTAACGATGCAATGCTGGTCTAGAGGTCTTGAATACTGCAGGAATAGCCTTGATCTCTTGTTGGGCTTACGTTTTTTCTCATTTATTTGTGTATGTAGATGTATGCATATACTTGTTTGTATAAGAGTGTACACATATTCACTCTGTGTGTGTATGTGTAATTATTTTCAAAAGGAAGCATAGAACCAGGACATGAACTTTCAGCTTTTTATTCTGTAGATATTCTGAAAGAATTTTCTATCATCATGAGTAACAGTCTGTAAAGTTTAAGTATACAAAACTTGAAAATGATGCTAATGTACGTCTTTTTGTTTCTTGCCTTTAACATTTTGTGTTTTTTGTCTGTTATGAAGCATAGACCCTGACAATTTTTTTTATTCCTCATTCTTACAGGCTGATGCAAAGTTTACTAAAGACAGCATTTTAAGAGAATTGAGAAGATGTCCTTATTTAGTGGGGTGATAATAAAATTGAACACAGAAGAGCAACAATGCTTAATAGTATAAAATTGGATGTCATTCCAAAATATTGTACTATATTTATTCAGCATTTATTTACTCTGCAGAGTTACAGCATGTTGTATAATAGAACATCAAACTTGAAAACTTTATCTAAAAAGGTTATAGTGCACCATTTAAAAAAAAACAACATAAAATATAAATTCACTGTTGTGAAAATCACATTATTTCTAAGCTACAGCACCTAAGTATTTGACTTGGGATGCTGTGAGACAGTGTTTTTCAAACTTTTTTTTTTGTACTGTGACCCATTGCAAGTACCTCATTTTGCATTGTGACCCAGTATGCCTATGTGTGATAAATCAAAGACACAAACTGTTAACTGTGTTCCTTTACTTGCTATTAACCCAAACTGTTATAATCGGTATATATTTATTTGAACTGCGTATATGTATTTGTGTGAATATAGAATTATTACCATTAGTAAAACAAATATATATGAAATTCTAGCACAAAAGTACAGCAAACAATATTTGAAAAGTATTTTAATGAAATGAGATGCATGTGCTTGTTTGTTCATAAGTAGGTGATTTCAATAACGATGATTTGTGATCACTGGAACTTTTGGGGCTATTTATGTTCTGTAGTTTGTGCTTTGCTCTCATTTGCTTATTCATGGGCATTTTTTTTCTTTTTCTGTTTGTTGCGACCCATTTTATTTATCATGTGACCCACCCAAGGGTCGGGACCTGCGGTTTGAAAAATCCTACTATAAGGTGTGTCTTGGCTACTATTTTTAAATCAGTGTTTTGAAGTCAGGATTTATTAAATGTAGCTTGCAAATACAGCTTGTGGTCATTAGAATTAAATCACTTACCAATTTGACCTTGGGAACCTTTGCCAGTAAGTTGAATGTTGTGTTGCTACATAATGACACATGTTTGGTTAGACGACAGTGCACAACATAAGGTCTAAAAGTTATATAGGAAAGGAGGTAACATTGGAAATAAATCCATTTGGTCAGCAACAGAATTTGCTAGAAATTAAACTCATATTGTGTAGTTCCATAACAAAAATGAAATTCAGACACTTGTATTTGGGAACTTGGTTGTTGATACACCCTGTACAACTATTTTCCATCCAAATACACAGCAATAACAACCAACTGTGTTGAGCTACCCTCCGAAAATGCTGATCCTATGCCCAGTGAATGAGCCAAACCTTGCTCATGTGATGTTACCTTTAGTGGGTGCTGTAGGAAAAAGCTGTAGCATAAACACTCCCTCCTTGGTGTAAAATATCTTGTTTCACTTTACATTTTTGAAAATGCAGGAAAATCAGTGCAGTACTTTCCTCATTACCCTAAAAGTTTCCCTCTATAGGTTACTTTTGGGTGATAATTCCTTTGTGCAAGTCTTTGCTTAAGGCAGCCATGTGGCTAATTTTGACAATTGAAGGTGGTGGGATGATATAGTCACCCCAGATAATGTGGGACAGCATCCTGCAGCCACGTCAGCCTTTGCCTGGCTGTCAGGCAAAAGAAGGACTATGTGACCATTCCTCTAGGTGTCAACTTTTCCTTTGAAGTCCGCTTCACCTTTGAAGATCACTTCTAAGCCCAGCCACTCTGTTCAGACTCCACCACCTTAACCTTTTAGCTAAGAGATAGCGAACCCACCGCTCACCACTGCTTTCAAGATAGCCGGCCAATGATTTTTTTCATGTTATGACAATTGAAATGCATTATTTTTCATTTATTACTGTCATATAAATATATATACGTCTATATATACATACAAACATATGTATATTTATACAGCTTGTATGTATGTATGTATGTAAGTATCTATGTATGTATATACATACTGTATGTACATATACTGTATTTATGTATAAATATACATATATATACTGTATATATACAGTATATATATAAATTATGTTTGAAAGTCTGAGGTGACTTGGTTTATTTCACTAAACATCTTGTCAAAACTTTAGTGATGTTGATGGACACCTCGACTCAACTTGTCAAAGCCGTTTTTGTATACTTATCATATTCACATGTGTGAGAGATGGCATGGAAAAGCAAGTAGCTGCTACAACTACTGTTACTATTTTTTTGGTATATGAAGTGAGGATAATGAAATTGGGTGGCACGGCACAGTGGGTTAAGGCACACACTAGCAACCTCCTGGCCTGCCAAGAAGTGTTTTTAATCCCAGTGAGAGCAATAGCCAAACTTCTCCTAACCAAAGCAAAAACTACACACACACACACACACATTGGCTTCCTGGTCCCAAGAGAGCATCAATTTGTACCCTACTGAAAGCAACAGGCCAGTTTACCTCACCAAAACAATCGGTTTGGCGACACTGATCAGCAGTGCAAGCGCTTGGATACCAGATGTAACTATAGATGTAAGCTGGTATCCATCAACATCATGCCCTTGGGCAGACTCATGGATATGCAAGTGTAATACCAATATCTCGAGACAGTAAGAACTAAAAACTTATACACATCGTAGAAAGAGGAGGGTGGCCCTATGTATGATAATGCTGACATCATGAATAAACTTCCAAATCACTGGGACTTTTGCAAAGGGGGGAGGAGCTATTTCAGACAAATTTTGTCAACTGTGCTATATCCTAGTCATAAAATGAGTTAGAGTACGGTATCCGAGTTTTAACCGTGGCATTGTAAATGATACATGAGGTGACACATATAAGGTAGACGTTACCTGACATTCTATGACGCACACAAGTGAGTCATTGAATCGAAAGGGTTAAATTCCAGCTCCACCTTTGAATCCTACTATGCCTTTTGAGGATCACTTCCTAGTCCAGCTTCAGGCTTTGAGAATGAGCCTCACGCTAAATGTTTTTGTATCTATGAACTCTGTTATACAGCATTATATATATATAGCTCTTATTATGTGCAAGATGGCTATTATTTGCAAGTGCTGGTGTTTCCTATAACTGCTATTGAGAACGTAACTTTTGTGAACCTTGTCAGCCTTGGTAATATGCTTTTCTGTTCATATAGTTATATAGACTCTGTTTGTGTGTGTCCTTCATCTCTTACTGATTGGCCTAAATGTCAGGACAAACCCATTAGTGATAGGGATGGATTTATCATGATTACTAAAGGATTGCATGATCAAGGCCTGTGGTTTCTTTTGTAAAATATCTCTGTCTGCTCTTAGTCTTATGGACCAGAGAAAAACCATTCTAGCCCTCTTCTGAATATTACATCAGTCTGAAACCTGAAATAATATTTTGCGTGAACTCAAAATACTATTTTGCATATCATTGAACACCTTATGAATTAATAAGACCACAAGAAAGCACTGCTTTACATCTGGTTGTTAAGGAGGAGGAAGGAAATCTGGTGGTAGAACTTGGATCCACTCTCTCCACCATTCTAGTTCTTAGTCATCAGCTGGCAAAACTAGGAGAAAGAAAAGGAGCAATTGTCAAGGACTACCTGGATAAATTCTCCATAATTGTGATATAAGGTGCAGGCTTCTTTGGATTCAATTTTCAGTTTTCACATGGAGTATTTTTGGAGGAGTGAGATAGCTACTGCATGTAAGGTGGATACCTAAAATAGATGTATCTTGCTTCTGAAATTAATCACAGGTTTTGAAAATTGATAACTCATTTTTGTTACCTTTCAGGCTTTAATCTTCCTGGCAATTAGCATTCCAGGAAAATATGAAGATTTGTCTGAGGAGAGACTTGGGAATACTATAGATGACTACCTCCTAGGAATATGGGGTGAAGAGTTGATGCAGAAAGATGTATCTGCAGTTGTTTCCAGAGTAGCAAATGCGCCAGTGTTAATTAAACCTGAAGAACCAAGTATGCTAAAAACATTTTGTAATGCTTTATGAAGGGTCTTGTTATAGCAAAATGTTGTCACAGTAATTTGTTCTTTGAGTTTTAACGTTTGGTGCCTTCACTATTTATGGAATATATCTCCATTGCAAGGTGATTCTAAAAACGCCCTAAAACCTGATTTATTCAGATTCCAATGAGATTGTGAGTAGCTGGAAAAATTATTTCGTGGCTTTTGAGTCAAACTTATAGGATTCGTAATGAAATCATATGATGGAGAGTGCTAGTTAATGCAGTTCAGCAATTTATGCATTATTTGTATCATAAAATAAGAGTCAAGAGTAGTATAATACTGTATGTGTGAATTTATAACATTGAAATTGTAATTAGTGAAAAGGAATTGCTCTGAAGCCCTGCAAAGCCTTGATTTTTTTCTGTTCCACTCCATACTGTCAATCCAACAGTTATGATCCTTAAGTATTCCCTTTAGAACCAGGGAGACTCCAAAGCAGCGTAGTCACTGACTGACCCTGGCATGTGTAAATGTTGGTGACATGCAAATGGGTGTACAATTGTTAGAAGGCAGCCATGAAGTTTAAATAATAGGCTAACGATGTCCAGCCATCTATTGGTAACTTAGGAAGGCGCTGGTTGTCAAAAATGTCAACAAGAGTTTTTCAGTAACACCTTCAAGCTCCTGTAGCAGCTAAACGATTGGTCTGAGACTTTTACCCTTTTTATTAACCTCCATTTACTTCCTGATTCACTCTCATTTAGCACAAAGCACAACTCTCGGTGCGGTGACCTGTCTTTCAGGCATTATGGCATCCCTGTTGCTAAATTTCAGGCATGCCAGATTAACCTGTTAGTATTTCTTCTTCCCCTGAGGCCAAGGTATCATAGTAGAGCCTAGAATGGAATGTATTGCATTGGAGACAGGTTTCACTCCTGAAAACAAAACCATCTACTATATCTTTACCAAACATAAACTCTGACCATCTCAGTGGAGGTCTTAACCCTAGAAGTGAAAATCCAGAGGAGAAAATTTCCTGAACTTCGAGATGCATAGGATTGAAGTACAGTCACCTCAGAACGATACAAAAAGAATAAATATCCCCTTTTTCAGATGGGTAATGAAATATTACATCCAGGTGATGACCACTTCACTTTATTGCCAGAATCTGATAAAATAATAGTAGCAAAATATAACAAGAGAAGAAGAAATTTTTTTTGGATGTCATGAGTCCTAGGGCTAGAATCATGTTGAGACATCTTCAGTTTGTCAACATAGCTGTCTCTTCACATTCTCAGCAGAACAGAATTTTTTTCTGTAGACTAAAATTCCAAGAAGTCATATAGATATCTTGCAGTGCAATCCAAGGATACTGTTTCATAAATCTTTTTATTTTAATAATCAACTTCTTATTAATTAAAGCAGAAATTGCTAAATCCATAAATTAAGTAACATAAACTTGATAGGTAACATGCAATAATAATGATTCATTAATGAATTGATTAATTTAATCTCTAAAGTAAATAGAAATATATACATGGATTAAGTAATGTAAATAGATTAATTACATATGTAAATAATATAAGTATTTCATAATTCTTCAAGTCACAGATAATATAGCCCAAGAATGCACAGTAATGTTATGCATGTATAAAACAGTCTGACTATAAAAAGGCAACTTGTCATCTTAAAAATTCAGATCATGATGTGAGATGTAGATAGAATTAGATCTACATTAAAGGTTTGAGCATCTATCAACTACGTAAAGAATTTGTATTACATGAAGTGAAGGACCTTGATGGAGATCATGTGCTATTCTAGAGCATTTGTTTCCATTATTTGAACTTGACCTCTTCTTGATTGAGTGGATAAACATGACACAAAGTCCATGCAGTGTGCAACAAATAGTAGAGAGTCTGTGTTGAGCCCATGTTTTGGGAGGTTATCTTTGCTTGGTTTGCTGTAAAAATGCAGTTAGGATGTAACTGCCAAAATAATTAATAAAGGGGTCCAGAGTAACCCATAGAATCTGATTTAAATCCTCACCTTTAAAATTGTGTCTGCTCAAGAATGGAGAAGGAATTTCAGGCCATAAAAGCTGATGCCTTGGAAAGAAGATGGATGAAAGTCAGTGAGTAATTATAATTTTCTCTATGGTGACAGTGGTGTTACTGCATTTAAGAATTATGTGGAAGCTTCTTTTCACCCTCATTCCCTTTAGATGATATATTTATAATAAAGATGTGAAATTTCAGAGATTTGGGAGACCAGTTCTTCTGACTGGTGGCAAACTCAGTGTAGACATACAGGTAGACCAGAGGGGGTTTCCATTTGGGACTAACCATAGCTTTTAAAGATCTAAAGTGAGATGACAGTCAAAGTTCATTCCTGTGAAAACTTTTCTTTTATTGCATCAACAGACAGATTTAATGAGACCATTAACAACAGCTATCTTCCTCTCTCTGCTGTTTTCAGGTCCTCTGTCCTTTCATGGCCTTTGATAGACTCCTAAATTAATATGGAAAGAATATTTTATTAAGGATGATCATTGTGTCAGTAAAATATGAAAATAGATGTGTAAATTAATATATAAAATAGTGTAAACAGAGAAATATATGAATGTTGTAACCCTTCAGATACCAAGTCATTTTATGGAACTGAAAGATGCTATGTGATAATTCTTGTTAACAAGTGAAAAACCTCCTAGCACAAAATTGAAAATAAATACAGAAATTTTAGGTATTGTTATAGTATATAGATTATGACACTGCTTTATTTATAATAAGCATTTAATTAATGCATTTCTTCCTTATTTATTAAATTTCTTGTACTAAGTTATTTTTGTTGGAGTTATGCTCTTTTCACAAAATAACCAGTTTCTAGCTTGAAGCCAAAAATTAAACCTCAGTGAGGATGAAGGGGCCTTTGTAAACATGGGGCCCATGTCATTTGCCACATTTGCCGGTAGGGTAATCTAGCCTAGCCGTATTTCCTCTCTACTGTCTTTGGAAGCCTCCCTAATATCTGGTTGCACCCCTGATACTTTAGTAAATCTGAATTAGGGTACAGACTTTAAGTGGTAAAAAGCTGTAGTGAATATTAATGTCTAGGGTTTCTAGTGTGCACATGTACTGAGTATAAATCTCTCTGATCAGAAATAAAATCCTGAAAGATGCCTTCCCACCATTTTTTTACTCAGATCTATCACTGTGTAACATATACACATATATGTACATTCAAACACACTTTATTTCTTATGAATTTCTACAGGATGATAATGATTATGAAGTATGATACATGGAACTGTAATACACTAATGTCAGGCGTATGAAAAAATGGGAACAAGGTCTGTAATACACAAATTTCAAGTTTCTGGAAAAATGGAAAAAGCTATTCAGCACAAAATGAAAATGAAATATACTTTTGTTTGCAATTTAAGCTTGGTGCAGACAAGCGGCTCAGCAAACTAAGGCTTATATATGAGAATGCACTTGAGATGCATTTGCAGCAAGCAGCCACTTTTGGATATCAAAAGTGTAGCAGTGAGCTAGTAAATGGGGAGATATACTGATGTGAATTTCATATATACTCATTACCGTACATACAAACGCTAAATAAATATAAATTGTGTCCTATTAATCGCCGGTGAGAGTAGGCCGGTGCTACTAGTCTGAGGTCAAAACTCTTTGACATTTTGCTGCTACATGTACACTACCAACTTTAGTCACAGCCTCTGTGACCAACAGTCGCGAATGGTTGTACGACAGTTTGCTGCTCGTTTGCACCTAGCTTTAGTTTGATAAAATAATGGGAAGAAGAGGGCAGTATTCTGTGCAAAAAATACTATGGTGTCTGTTCCACAGTGTTGTCACTAATGTACGGTAACATTCTACTCTCTCTCATTTATTTGCTGCAATTATTAGTTACATTATTCTTTGTATTATCTCTATATTGTACTGTAAATTTATACTTTATTTTCTAAACTCGAAAAGAAACCAAAAATTTTGTTTTGCTTATAAGTGAGTAAAAATAAGAGTAGAAAATCCTGTAATAAACAAATGTCCATAGTCTAAGAAGTATAGATAAATGAAATATGCTGGATGAGGGAATAGTGACTGCTAGTAGTATAGCGTTCATATCATTAAAGATAAATTTGACAGAAATCGGTGAATTGGCAAACTGACAGGGAGTCATGAACATTGCTCTTTCCATATTTACAATTAGTTAACAATACACACTGTGTATTTTAATGACTTTATGGAGTTTTATGCAAACTTTGCAACTTTATTAATCTTTATTCCTCTTTTATTTTTTTCTGGCATGCTGTCCAAACTCTTCTCTTCCATCCAGTTAGATATAATTGTCAGACATGGCTGTATATTTTAAATAATAATAATAAACATTTCCTCAGTCTTTCTCTCAAAAACTTCAGAACTATTCACATATACAAGTAAATATTTTTTAGTAGAAAAGAAACAGTTTAATAAAAAATTATTTTAATTAGAAAATGCCTACCAAAGAAGTACTATCATTTGAAGACATTTACATTTACATTTTCTGCATAGAGGCAGTTTTGTGAGTAGCATTAGTAGAAAGAGTTATATGTTGTGGGTTGAATGGCGATGCAATTTGAGCGGAACCGACAGAATTTCAGCCAAACTGTCAACTTTTTATATGTGTTTTTTTTTTTATTTTACTAATCCATTTAATTTTTAATTTGTTTCTTCTGGGTTTTAGGTTACTTGAAGTTTTTATCCATGATGTTTTACTGGATTAAGTTTCTTTAACATTTGCTTGTACAGAGTGACACCAAGTTTTAAGAGGCCTTTGCATAATTAATAAAAACCTGTAATCTGCCACTTTTCCAGCTATAATGCTCTAGCAGCTTCGCTCTACATGTGAGGGATATTGCCTTTTAATTTAAGATAAAGAGAGGTTTTGCTTTTTTGTAGCCGCTTATGTTTAGAAAAGATATTTAGTAGTACAACTATTATTATGTAAAACCACATGAGTAAAGTTTGCTGGAAAACTTGATCATGAACCTTTTATTTTTTTGTTGAAGTTATAAGGTTATAAGAAAAATATAGTAAGTGGTGACAGTTTGATGTGATACACTGTTTAGTGTTCATGTAAATGATCAGACTTCAAATATACTTTGAATATAATGGAATATAATTTAGCACTGTAAATAATTTTCTTATTACATCACTTAATGACGAAGTGTAAGGGTTATGTAGTGATGTGTATTAATTGTCAACAAAGCTTATGATTTTGTAAAAATCATGAGATGTAGTAGGTTATTTTGTAATGATTTTATTGTGCAGTATTCAATAATGATATCAAGATTTTAACTATACCATTTTATATGTGTGACCATAAGATATCTATGATTTTGTCCATTGGGATAATTCGTACCTTCAACTTTCCCAGTTTAATTTCTCATAATCAACCTCACCTTCAAAATTGGCAAGGTTAAAATGGGTCTAAATGCTGTAAAAATTAATTCTATCTTTTACTGTTTGATTGTGTTGTGTAGTATGCACATTTTAAAACCTGATGGTACATTGTTTTTGGTCTTGAAGAGGATTTTGGTGAGGTTTAGTCATCATAAAGGCCTTCATTTGCTCAGTCTTCAACCAAAACTTGAGTTTGATACTCAGTTCCCAGAATGATGTTAACTTCTCCACTTAGTCTTTCTTCCGATTTTTATGTAAGAATATTTCTTGAAGTCGACACAGTATCTTGATTTATGAATAAACAGGGTAACCCATAATAATATAAACGTATATAATACCAAGTATATTTAAACTAAGCTTTCGCTCCTCGTTCTAAGAGACTCTTCATTCTCAAGTAGCTCTCAGAACGGACAGCGAAAGCTCCATTTATATATACTTAGTATTATAAACACGTATATAATTGTCGGTT
>BDMR012750674.1:0-13183 GCA_002091895.1 Caridina multidentata
ATTCTGCATTTATCACATCAGCAACAGACAAAGAGAGGAAGAGGGAGACTACGAAAGACAGCAAAAAATAAGCGAACTAAGCCTAATGGCACCGTTCTAGCGAGGATTATTCTTATTGAGGCTCAGATTAAGTTTATCTCATCTTTTGCTCTCTCTCTACTGCCTCTTCTCTTCAGAGTACTGTATCAGGAAGAGCTCTACTCAATAATGATTACTTAGATGTTACTATGTAGAGCTATTTATGATACAGTAATATCTGAAGAGAAAATGAGTATTAATTAATTGATTAATATCCAGTAACGTTAGGAGAACCTGTGCAAGCAGATCGGGCAAAGTAATACAGTGTGTTGCCAAGAAGTAAAGAAACGTGATTTTAATAGCAATTTAAAAGACTTATTGGCTCCTAATAGTTTCGAGAAAACAGCCATTGATAGAAGGACTACTGATTCTTCTTCTAGATTAAATGGCAGCCACAGTAATTTATCAAGATTACAACCATTCTTTATTTTTTTATTTTTTTGTCGATTTATTTTTTTGTTAAAACTACTATCACTACCAACAAAAAATATAATGTACTACTACTACTACTACTACTACTACTACTACTACTACTACTACTACTACTACTACTACTAATAATAATAATAATAATAATAATGGTTTAAAAAGGTCACCATAATATATATTAGGTATATTATAATACTTAAAAACAGAAGCTTTCGCCAATTTGCTCACTTGGCCTTTTCAACCATTATGGGTATCTCGTCATTGTGAATGTTATTTTAAGATAATAGTTATAATAATAAAACAATAATAATGATGATTATGAAAAATTTAAAAATAATATTAACAACAGCAACAACAAAAACATCAATAATATTAATATCAATAACCATCATCATATTAGGTAGAAAAGCTAAAAAATAGGTATACTTACGAAAGCGGCAGTCTGGAAATATGAATTTTGAAAAATTTTTCACAAGGAAGGAATTTCTCCAGTGTTTATAATTTATAACTTCATACTGTAACACTGTCGTTAAAGTTGTTAAGCTTCAAGTCATTTTATTTTCATATCTATCCCTGTCATATCTATCCCCTGTCTATCCCTCTGGTCTTTTTTTCCTTCATTTTTGGGTTTTACCCTCATGTGATCTTTCCTTTCCGTGTAATTATCCCAAATTCCTTCCGTTTATGTCATTCCCTGATGGTGGATATTCCAGTAAAAGTGTAAATGACAAAATTTTACGATTCCTAACAATAAAATCGCGCAGAAGTTTATATTCCTTCACCTTCCTTCTCGCGCTCGAGGCATCATGGCACATTAAGAGAAGCATTGGAATTCTCCCAACACAGACGGAGAGAACGATGAGAATGCATCAGAAACACTTAGAGAATAAAAGAAAAAAGAAAAATAAAGAGAAATATCCTTTTTCTTTGAACGAACAAACTTCTTCTTCTAGGCACACTGTCTGGTTGTATGTCTATCAGTCAGTCAGTCTGTCTGTCTTTGTAAGTATGCTACAAGAGGGTATTATCCCTTCATTTGCAATATCTGCCCAGTATTTATTATGTTCCTCTATATATGATTGTGGTTCCCTTCTTGTCTTGGCTATATCTTGATCTGATGCAGATAGTGTTGAATTAGCCTCTATTGGTAAACCATATTTTAGCCCTTGTATTTGAATATCTATCAACTCATACCTGCATAAGCCTTAGTTTATCAATAATATGGATATACTTCACATCATATTTACGAGGGCATAGCAAAAATATATGACAAAGCATGCAAATTACAAGATTTAACATTTCACCAGAAGGTGGGACACTAAAGTATAGCACATCACTGCTTACCTTTTAGGTACTTTCGTAGGAAATCTACATGTTCATGAGACTGATAGATACTCAGGAACTGTAATGTACTTAAACGGGTGAGATTAGTAGCAGAACTCCTGTAGTTATAGGTCTCATGGGGTCAGATTAACCTACTAATTCAGCAAAGTTCGGGTAATCATTATCACCTAGAAATACTATTTTTCCATATCCATATCCTCAGAAAATTTATATCGGTGAAAAACCATCAATAATCCTATATCTTCTAACTTCTTTGAGCATCTTTATTGTAGGTTTTGATGTTATTACTTTGTATATAAACTGTAATTCATCAGACTTCTCCTTACGTATAGAAACATCCTCATTGCATAAGTCTATGTAGTTAATAATGACTACAAGGTCTCTTTTTATATTGTTAACTCTAGTCTGCCATCAATACAGAGCCCTCATCTGTATTTTTCTTTATACTTTCCGGCTGTATTAAATACCCTCACTCGAGGGATTTAAAGGACTGCCTTATACTTCTCTGGAACTGGGTTTATCACCTCCAGCCATGACCGTAATAGATGATGTCTCATTTTCATTGTTTCTGCCATCAATTTTCTTTAGACGGAGGTCTATTTTTCCTCCAGTCATTTTACTATTTCCCTTTGCTCATTTATAGAGAGCTCACATAATAAGTATATTTCATCTAGTTTGATCAGTGATGGTATTTATGTTTTCTTCATTATCCATGGCGAAGCTGTAAATGGTTCCAAGCAATTTGTCTCATTAGTTGATCTACTTTTCATGGAGGTTGTCTGCTTCCTCCTGAATAGCATGACACCCAGCAGCGCTTCTACATCTTCATGTCCAAACATTCACACCTGGAATTTAACAAAGGGAACACTTTATGTTGTTAGGAATGGTACCGTCTGTGTTGCAGTTGTACATCTTGTTTCTTCATGCGCTTCGAACTAGCTGGGTCACTTTTACATCGATCTACCTTATGGCCCTTCCTTTGGCACTTGTTGCACATGAGTCCTCATATAGTGTCTTGTATTTGAACAACCGGAGATTCAGAAATGTCTATGAAAAGAGGAATTTAAAGTGGTGGAAGTTTGTCCTCAGTTTTCCATTTAAGCTCAATAGTTTTTGTTGGTTGCCCCTAGAAAAGTCTCATAATCTCTTGTGTGCTGTCTTGTAGTTCTTCGCCATTGTACTCGATGGAATAGGTCAAATGTCACAGAGCAGTGCAAATGTCATGAAGACTATTCTAGATGATTCACCAAGGTCATAGGACTCTATTGAGTGAGGACATCAGTCACACATCATTCAAGAGGCACCCAGAGCATATAGTGATATTATTTTCTATTAACTTAATTTACAGTATTCAAACTTGCAAAATCAGTTATGCATTAGAAAACTATCTGAGTTTAACCTTAGAGCTAATAAACCCAAGCTGCAGACAGCTATTACTAGGCCACAAGATATAACGACACCTAACCCGTAGAAAAGGTTATTATGGTAAGAAGACATAAGCTATTCCTATAAAGGGTATCACTTTACACACTCTTACCCCTGAACTAATGGTATACCCATATTTTTGGTAAAGGGATAAATAATTTACAGCAAGCATAATGTATTTCGGATTTTATTTGAACGGCTGCTTTACAGTACTGATCACCATTACAATATGTAATTATGTTCTAGTCAGAAATACACTAACATACAGTGTATACTTTAACACTTATATTTACCTCAACTCGCAGTCTGACAACAAGCACAGCTCTGTACAATAAACTTAATATGAAAATGCTACTGATGACTGCTTTGCTGGATCAGTAAGACAAGTACAATGCTACAGCTTTTCTAGACAGTCATATAATTTCATCATATTTGCATAACCTATATGGTTATTTATATACTCTTAATATATGATTCAGACATATAGTATGTATCATTTTACATACACACTTTAAAGAAGGATTGCCTTTTCATATGTACAAGAAAATCATGTAAAAAAATAACTTCTATGCAGATGTGTTTGAGGCCGTTATACACTGCAAACTCACTGCTCAGTATCTACACCTGTGGAAAGATTATCCAATCACTAAAGAATTAAAAAAGACAATAAAGCAGAAAACAATGTAACAAATTCATTTGGGAGCTTCGCCATGAAATTTTACAAATATGCAGGTGATTGACAATTCCGAGATCATTTGCATTTTTAGAAACCCATTAGCACAGAAGTGAAGTATTTAATGAGCAAGCCTAATATGAAAAACAGATGAAAGCTGCATCATTCCATCAGAAATCCTACTCTGACAGTAAAATATTTCACTGTTAATAGTAAAGTGTCACTACAAAGCATGTTTGATTAAAGTATAACCATATACAATATCATTTAGTCCTCTAATTTTTCTAACCCAAAGACTTTCCTTCATAGAACACTTTATTGCAGTGCGACTAAAGGTAGATAGACATTCTGGGTTTGTTCACAAGTATTTTCATAATTGGCTAATATGTTTTGCTTTCTCTGACAATAAATTCAAAAAAGTTTTTTGTATTTCCATTTGTCAGTCTGCTACCTGCATAATATACCTGGCCTGGTTAAAAAAGCTTCCCCAGAAATAAAATGCAAATCCTTTCCCATGCTAATTTGAGTAGCATTATCAGAAAAAAATGAATGGATCAGTAAAATCTTTTGCTATACAGCCAAAACCTTTGTATAGTGAGTTTTTAAAATTTTTCTGTCTGTACTATCATTAATGCTTTTCAACTGGGTAGTTATATGACAGAAATGAGACTTCCAGAGTCATTTATCCTTGTATTCATGACACTGCATATAAGTATTACTGCCTATAGCTATTTTGAATCTGCTCTCTGAATGTAGTTAAACTATATCTGCAGTAAGGCATAAAGTATTCCTGACGAGGGTTCTTGGTTCACACTTTCCACTGATTTTGCTAACTTCGGGACAGAGGATTAAGTTACTGAAAGGCTCATGTATCCACACTTATAAGAATAAAGTATGCAGCACATGTAAGATGGAAAGAACTATCTCAAAGAGGCAAACAATTTGGAAGTTTCGTAGTAAAAGATGCAATATGTAGGGTAATACATCCTCTCAATATACAGAAAAGAGCCTTGTTATAGACACACAGCTTTACACTTGATCAGTTTTTGTTACCAGTAACCGAAATAATTGTATCATCAACTGTATTAAAGCTTAATAATTTTACAGATAACACTAACAATAACATTAACATCTAGTAAATATAAGTCTTATTTGAAAGCCACAGAATTATTTCACATTTTCATAAAGCAAAGTGCGTCTATGTACTCTATAAGCTGTCACATTTACAATACAGAACACTTCTCACAACAGTGAGAGTTAAGAGTAAAACTGTCACACCCCTGTAGTGTCCAGTTCACTGTCTGGCAAACACATGATGAAAATACTAATAAAGTAATGGTAAATAAAGACAAAATATACTTTCAGAAACAAAAGTCACTGTGTCAGTTCCCTGTTATCATGGCAGAGTACGTGCTATTCAATGATACAAAAAAAAAAAAAATATAAAAAATCACTTAAGTCATTAAAGGAATCCATTATGGTACAATGCTCGCTAATTCTGTTGACTGTAATCTTGCTTTGAGTTTTCAATTATTATTAATCCTGAGTGAACGCAGTCAATTATTTTTTTATACATAGACTGGTAGTAAGCAAACGTCACTATAAATCTAACTGTTACTGACAAAGTAGAATGCCTCTCTTAATGCATGTACTATTGTATGGTAAAACTGGTGTTCAACACTACTTTATTGGTAAGGCAGCAATGACCTAAAATGTTTTCTCTGGAAATATCATTAGTAAAGGAAGTCTCTTTTGAAGGAATGTGGGAGTGTTGTAGATACTGTAACAGATTCCATTAAAGAGCAACTTTGTTAGATTGAATGCTAGTGTATTTTTTAATCCATACAGCTTTTACTGCTAAGGCTGAAAGGATAACAACAGCAACTTTCTTACATATCTGAAATTGTAAACCCTGACTCACAGTAGCACAATTCAAGTTTGTAAAGTTAGTGACTAATAACTTTACTTCATATGGTTACAAAGTTTCATGGTTTCATACATAATTATCAGTTTTAAACACCACAAACTTTATTCACAGGTAAAGATGGAAGGAACTCACATGTAGCAACCATAGAGTGGTTTACTAATAGCTTACATGAGTGCCTCATAATCACAGCCTTGAATAATAATATATTTCCCATGTTCAACTTCAGTTGTTGCCTATTTTCAATCTCTTTCAAGCTGGTTAGAAGGTTTCTCGTCAATCTGGTCAGTTCTGTTTGATGAAGATTAATACTCATAAATGTGGTATATAAATCATTACCATCAGTGCAATGCATTACTTCATAAACCATATAAAAAAGATTCAGAGCTGATAAAATCGGAATCCTCACACAAGTGAAATACATTCAACTTTTATTCTCAGCTAAAATGCTTTTAAAGTTTGAAACACCTTCTTGTATTTTAAGCATTCTTGTTACACTTGGTATTTCAGCTATATGTATATGCATCTAAAATTATTCCAAAAACAAACCAAGATAGAACATTTAAAAATCCTACTCTTTCCAAATATGATTGCAAAAATGCAGTGATTGTAACTTTTCTACTGACTGTAAAAATCCATTTGTGATCTGAAGTGAAGAGAGTGTTTATCTCATTATTTTTTAAGATTTCAACCACTTAAGATGAAAATTACACACAACATGAAGCAACAGAAGAACAGTACAAGACTGCTGAGATGCATACACTTGCATGGTATGTATAGAGTGGCAAGGATATAGCCTTGCTCAGCTCTGACCTGCATTATGATTTATACCAAGATCATTGTCAGAAAGATTTGCTACATCTGTGAACTTGAACTTCTACTCTTCAGTTTCTTCATCTTCCTCTGGGAATTCCAGAATTGCTCTTCCAGGAATAAGGCCACGGCCAATTTTAGCTAAAGCTTCGTTAGCACAGTCCGCTGAGAACACAGTGTGTGGAGGTGGTTCAATCTGGAAAGAGATTACATATCTTATGATATTGCTTTTACACCCAGTTTAGATATGGAATACATATGGTATCCAAATAGTTCAGTTTGAATGAAGGTTATTTTGCATTAAAACCCGCAAGAAGCTGACTTAACATTTTCACTAATAACCACACTAATACAGTGCCACAAGTAAATTAAATTCTCTCCTAGAATTATGTTCATGTAATGAGTATGATTGTTAAAAACACATCTAAATATGGAGATTATTTAAGTATGTTCTTAAGTTCCATTAATTATTAAAACAAATTTAGGCATATGATGTACAATAGGATGCTACAATATGTACACAGTTTTATCAGACTAGTCATTAATATGAATAATTAGGATACCTGAGAAGATACCTGTTTAAGCTTAATTGTAGAAAGTTGCAGCCTAATATATCAAGTCATACCATTCATATAATGAAAAAGGCAGTGAAATAATAAAGAGTTTTTATTCTAATATTTTCAAAAGAAATAATGACAATGAAAACAGCATAACAAAAGAAAAGTTATTTTATGACCTATTTACTCTTTTCCTCACCTCACCAGTAGCTACTAAGTGTACAAGGTTCTTAAGCTGATTTAAAGTCCCAAATTCAATGGGGATAAGATGATGATTTTCATGTTCTGCTGCAGGGCCAAACCGTGCAATCAGGCCTTCAGCATGCTCAGAGCTCATTAACATCACACCATCCTGCAGTCAAAAAAAATTATTAGGACTTAATGCAAAGTTACCTAGACAATGAGACTTTGAAATTCACTGGTAATAAGTTCCTTAAAATTACGTAAACATTTACTTAGTTGAGGGAATTTAGCGATGTTGCACTTACGATACTACATACAGTACAAAAAGACAACCCTGCCCTTGAAGTATCACTAGAACAGAATACAAATACACTTTCAAGATTAAATGCATCTCCAAAATGAAAATACTGTACTGCCCTCAAAAAGGATCAGAAGAGAGAGGAGGCACAGCAAGAACAGCAAGAAGCTGTGAGTTGAAAACTTGAAAGAAAAGGGGACTGAAAAGTACTGAGTGGTCTGGTTAAAAAAATCATATAATTAGCCTTGATACATAAGACCTATTTGACATGTGAACATTACAAACTTTAAGGTCAAGTGTGCAACATGTTAATACTATTTGAGTAAAGAATTAGACTATGACTATGACCTACTATCAAGCCAAATTGTAATAATTATGACACCAAACCAAGCATATGAGCCAAATAAATAAAGGTAAGGCTCTGAGGATTCATAAAACTTACTGGAGCTAAGCATTTTAAGGCTCTACGTATGGAACGAGACGTTGCACTAAAATCAATGACAATATCAACGGGTCCTCCACACGCATCCTTGGTACGTTCTACGAGCTGTTCCTCATACAGATCTTCATTCCACTGCACAACATTTACCCTGGTGAGAAAAGAATAGAAACAATGATTTACTAAAGCTAATTTTAAATCAGACTGTTCATCTATAAAGTATTAAACATATATTTACATAGGTACTTTCCATTTATTTATAGTAACTACACAATAGTGAAATTATTCGATATTATTTAGCACTCAAATATAGTATGAATTTTCAAAAATACTGCACAAAATGATGATCAAACATGCTTAATCAAATAGCATTAATCAATAAAATTAAACATATAATTTCTGCACCAAGTGATGTTTCTAGTCAAAGTTACAATAGATACCTAAGCTCTGAACAGTAATTCTGCATAATTCGAACAAAGGCATACTCAAAATATAAAAAAGAAAAGACAAAATTAGGCTCTATACATAACATATTCACAATTCTTTCTTATTGATATCCTTACTTCAAATATTCATTTGCAATTGATATGCCCTCATCCCTCAGACAGGCAACCGCGATGGTAATTTTATCTCGTTTGTCTGGCCAGTAGAATCGAGCAATTCTGAGTGCCCAAAGAGCAAGACCACCAGTACCAACAACAAGTAACTTGCACTTCCCTGGAGGCACATAAATTTGGGTTTACTGCACAGCAGTTATACTGTAATCATGTATACATCAAAGACATCTAACATTTACAAAAACAACATGTTCTAAAATATCTTACTTCAATACCATGAAACTTACCAGGTTACAGTAAATAATTATTAGTATAAAGATCTTTACTAACAGATTTCAGTAAACAGATAATGAGTAAACAACTAAATTAAAAAAAGGGTTGACATCTTAAATGATTGTAAATTTTAAGCAAAAGGACAAAGAAGCTGGTATTCTAATGGAGTGATCTTATCTGTCGGTAATAACTTTATCCATCTAAACAATTTAGACAAATACATGAACTTCTTTGCTTTTTGTACTTTTGAGCACAGAATGTAACAAGACACTAACTGAGCATCCACTATTTTATCTTCACTAAATATGGCAATGTACTGACTCACCTGTTTCTCCCTTTTCCTCTAATACTTTTTCAACATGTGGATGTGCACTGAAGACAGTGTTCATTGCCCACAAAGCTCCAGAGGGTAACATTGCTGCTGTGCTCAGGGTTATGTTGTCTGGCAGTTTAATTAGGTACTGGACCTCTGGTACAGCAACATACTCTGCATACCTGTCATAAATAAATAGAATTTTTATGAAGTTTTAGTCTCCCATCACTTCATGTTGCAAACCCACTGAGAATTAAGCACGGCTGTTAGCCATATTATTCACAACAAACATTTGTTTAGCACTATATTAGCAATCATATTCCAGCAGGATGGACATTAATTACCAAGGGAAAATAAAATTTCATTAGCACCACCATGATCAAATATATTTAGATAAAATAAGCCGATTTGTTGTACATAAATTCATTCAAACCTTTTATAAGAATGAGAGTTCACAGGTGACCAGACATTTAAAGAGTATAAGTACATATCAACTATACCACTTTCCATGTAATCTTCATGTGCGATATTTTGTTACTGTACAAACATCATATTACGCTAACTTACCCTGGAGGGTGACCTTCATATGGGTAGACAATAACTCTGTCACCAACTTGTAGGTCAGTGTCTCCCACTTCTTCCCCAAGGGCATCTATGGTACCTGCAACCTAAAGGAAACAGAATTATTCTTAAAATGTAAATCTGTGCTGTACAGCTGCCTACATCGCTTATGATTAACAGTTTGCCGATACAATAATACAATTAGTAAATTTCTTTGTCGGTAAGAAACCAATAATTTCCTAAATAGGAATATGAAATTAAAGAGTGGGGGTTAAAAAACCCTCTTAGAAAGCTTGTTTTCACAGCTTTACCACTTCAGTCATTTATGACAATGACTATTCAATAGGCTCTGTAAAACGAGACAGAAAATGAAAGAGAATAAATCATCGGTGGGGAAATTACAGCCAATGGTAAAGCTGGAAACTGAAAAAGAGCACTTCTTTCCTCCATAAGAGGATGGATTACAACCAAATTCTGGTACAGTGACTCCTAACTCACATGCCAATGGAATCTCTTTGTCCAAAGGCATAGATAATGCAGGAATGGAAGACCGAGATGGATGGATGATATTGGTAAGCAACATAAAAAATCTATTAAAGATCTCATAAACCTCATTTTGTAGTGCATGTCATTAAGAAACATGCTACTTCATAAATGGGAAAAGACCCCCCTCCCCCCCAAAAAAGGGTGGATCTAAAGCCCTGAGAAGTGTGTTTTCATTGCTTTCCTCTGAGAAGTGTGTTTTCATTGCTTTCCTATGTCAACCCTACATAATTACCATTGCAAAGGATCTGTGACAACTGTCAGAATACTAAAGAAAAAATAATGCAGTCAACTAATATCCCCTAGAAATTGCATAAACACTGACTACTAGCGATATGAAAATGGCCATTCAATAGTGGCAGCCATTTAGAAAGCAGAAAGTTGGCTATATACACACCTCTCAGTCACAGGACAAATTAAAACCAACTTCAAGTACAGTGTTTCAACTACTTTCAATACACTGGAATCCTTTTGCTGAAAGGCATAAATAAAGAGGGAAGGGAAGGATATGGTTGGAAAAAACAGGAAAGCAATAAAATTAAGCTGTTCAGGGATACAAAGACATATTTCTGTACAAATTGCCTATTTTGTCCAATCATGGGAGAGATTACCATGGAGAGACAACACATCATGAAGTGCAAGGAGCCTTTGGTACACCCCATCAAAAATTTTGTCATATATATACAGTATACACTCAACTTATACCAGGGACAACTATAAGGCAAGGGGCATCTGGCCACAAGGAAGCCATTTATGCGATTGCATTTAACTCAATAATCAAAGGAAACCAGGATGAGAGAAAACACAGACATACAAACTAATAAACAGATACCAAACAGAGTTCAGTATTATGCAAAGTTTTTAACGTCAAGCTTGAGTGCAACTGCATTACACTGAAGAGTTTTTGCTCACAAAAATCAGTGTTTACTACTTATAATTACTGTATTTTGTTCCCCTATGACTTCATGGCATCACCAAAATAAGCCTTTCATATGTAGTTGTTAACAAACCCTCCCAGTTTTCATCTTCTTTAGTGAATAAATAGCTAACATTACAATTCAACATTTTACATGGACAAGTATCTTGGAATCAGCGACCTGCAGGAAAATAAATGGAATACTGTCACTGTGATGGTCTAAGGGAGAGGGTGTAATAAGTCCATAGTTAAATACACCCCTCGACTCCTTGAGCAGTAAGGGTGTACTCAACCACTGAGGATAGACCTGAGGGGACTGAAAGAGGGTTAAAATAGCATCAGAAATGGAAAGTATCATAAACATATGTTATTTAAAGACACACCCATATGACCACCTTTGTATAACACCACTTACATCTCTTCTGATTAACCAAACAAGTGTTTTTCTGCATCTATAAGAACAACAATATAAACAGCCCCCGAAAAATGCAAGCTCGGTAGTCGTCTTTGCTAATCACATAGTGACCAACTGCCTGAAACATGCCCACTTGCTTTTAATGTTAGGAATAAAGTTTACAGAGAGAACTATAAGAATAATCTTTGTTGAGCTCTGAATAATATAATCTTATTTTCTTTACTGGTATCTTTTCTACTGAGTCAGGGTAAATACAAATAAACCACCAAGAATGGAGATGAATTAAATGTTAATTTAGTTTAATTTTCCTGTGACAAATAAGCTATCTAAAATAACATAATTATAAAATATACAGTAAAAGGGCAAATCAGGCTTGTCTTGGATATGTTTTAAAAGGAAGTCTGATTGATATTAAATAAAAAATTAGATACTTTCAAATAACTACCTCATATCCTGGGAAGAGTGCTGTGTCCCTAACAGAATGATGGAGGGGTGATCCACAGTGGAGAGCTTCGACTGACTTGATGCTTGATGACGAGGATGCTGAACGCAGTCTGTAACATACGCCTGCATTGCGTACCTGCAGTAGAGAGTAGAATATACTATTCTTGTTTTCAAAGACAAAATTACGTTTTTGGAGAAATCTGACATGCATTCTTTAAGATAACTGCTCTCCTGTTTTTAGAACCAATCCAAAGAATGAGGGAATTCCACATAAATTAAAAAGAAAAGGTGTAAATTTATACACATACTTGTACTATAATATCACAGTGCATAAGCTACATTAATGATGATTAGACTATATAAGTTTGAATACGTATGTGAATAAATTACAAATACTGTACAACTATGGTGGCTCATATACAATAGTTTACAGATTATTACTTTACCTTCACTCTAGCTCCATTTGATGGTACATCTGGCATAGGTGTTTCGAAGTTGAAGATGCATTCTTTTAGTTTATGTGTAGGACTCTCAATACTGACTTGTTTTACCAGCCTTGCCATGTCTTCCTCACTGCCTCCACAAGCCCTTTAAAAAATAAGAGAATTTGAATTTCTAACTCATTTACTTTAATTTTATACAGGTCATTTTAGAAATTGCAATGGACCATTCTTGAAAATTCTCAAACAAATAATTTCTTAATTTCTAACCAGATTATTTCTTGATTTCTGCCCATTTATTTCTCCACTGATAAATGTAGCATAATGAGATGTTGATAAATAATTTTCTTAAGCATTTTCTGTGTAAAGACACCTTTGACAAGATAGGTAACTAGGAATACATAATTAAAAATTAAATCCTTAGGATTTCCAATGTAGGTCCTGGAAAAATGGCTGACAAGCAATAGTACAAACAAAACCAGTAGCTTGATTACAAGAGAATTACAATAAAAGTAGTCTGAATTTTCTGAAGTCTCACTGTGCAGTCAAGAGATTGTA
>BDMR012750675.1:0-13194 GCA_002091895.1 Caridina multidentata
AAAAAAAAAAAAAAAAAAAAAAAAAAAATAAAAAAAAAAAAAAAAAAAAAAAAAAAAAAAATATCCTTCAAAGACCATACTGCTATCTTGGCACCACATCAAGTCTTCTGGGGAAATGGCTATAAATGTAATAAATACCATCACAAAGACAGAGCAGTGTTACAAATTCCAAGAATATTTCAATATAATTGTGAAAAGGGCAGCTGACTAGGAATGCAAGGTATCCCAAAACAAATATTGGATAAAATAACACACCTACATGAAATGCTTAAGGCATTTATGCTTTTCCAGCAATGCTTCCATAAGCTACATTCAATTAAAAATTAAATATTAACAAGAACTTCTAATCCAAAATGACATATTGAAAATAAAAGAAACAGACATTAAAATTATATAAAAAATGTAACAGTATCACTCATTCAATTAAGGTAAAATACATCAGAACACATCATAAGAAATTTAAAATTATTAGCCTCAGTGCAAAATGCATGGCACACAAACCGTACAAGAAGGATTTGACTATAACAGCTTTTCAATACTATTTTATAGACTTCCCCATCATAAAAAACAAAGATGCATTTGGTAATTGATATTGACAATTCCCAAGTAGGCAGTATGGTCTTCGGAAAAAAAAAAAAAAAAAAAAAAATTTGCTTATCTTCATAAACGCTTGGCTTCAAATTAATAAAGCTGTTACTGCTGATGGACTTGGAACTCTTGTAACATGAATCCCTGTTTCCCTTTCCAATTTAAAACACGATCACTTTAAAACATGTTTTTAAATTTTACTAAGAGAATCATAAAGAATTATAGTAAAAAATTACTACAAAAGCTACATCTCACAGAGCAAACCAAACTGCATTATTACATTTAATAACATAAAAAAAAAAAAAAAGTTAAAAATTATACAAAGGAATCTTAACCTTTGCAGTCACAGTCAATTGTTCAGAATATCTTTAACATGTGCATTCTTTTTATAACTGTACCTTGTTTGAAAGGTCTTTCATTTGAAAAATTTCTCTCTCAACCCTCCACAAAAAAAATTAGAACAATTAAATGAAGCAAAACATACTGTAAATGCCTGAATACTCCTTTACCAGTTGACTTAGATCATTTGCTAAAGCTCAACGTCAATCACAAAAATTAAGACAAGCATTTCAAGTTAAATGCCTCATCAAGATGACCACAACTATGGCCATTTAGAAAACACTCTCAGCCGATCGTGACAGGTGAATAGGATGGGAGGGCGAGCGATGCAAGCGCTTCTTTGGTAATCTGGTTAAGCTGGTCAACATGGTGGAGAACTCCGGTCTTTCATCCGGACGGTAACTCCAACAAGCCATAAGGATATCCTGTTGGATAAAAGTAAAAAAAAGAGGAAATTACTAATAACATTTCTCTATAAAAATATGGAATATAGAAAAAGATGAAAAGAAAGACCATAATAAGGAAAATAACATAATCCACTAAATAAGAAAAAAAAGGAGACAATCGAATGGAAGAACTTAAACCACCCATTACAAATGAATTAGGCATCCAAATAATTGTAGCATTCCCCAGTATAAAAGTTACAAGATAACTGGATTGATTAAAATTCAAAGCCCTAAATTCAATAATCACATTTAAAATTCAAACCTGGTCTTTACATCAGCCATTTTAACTCACAAACTAATAAGGAAAAGTGGGAACACCCCCTGGGAATGCAAATATTAGTCCAGATGATCTACTCAGTGCAGAATTAAAGTGCTTATGTATAACACCAACAGTTTGTTAAAGATAAAAGACACTGAGCTACACTTGTGTGGGTAATACACCAATACGGTATATTTAAAATACATTTTACACAAACAAAACAAACAGTTTGGCAAATGCATGCACATGGAATTGCAAATAAAAATAAGGACTAATGTTATGCCTTTCAAGAAATTTTCAAACAGCATAAGGATCACGAATATGAAGCCTGCTTCGTTTGTGTTAGATATCTAAGTATGAAGATAAAAGTAATGGTGAGCTTATGCTGGTGCCTAAAACCCATGCTTGGACTGAAAAGCTTGAGGAGACTTTGGCAGAATGCCCTGAAAATCAACCACTAGTGTGCTTTAACAAAATTAAAAAAAATTTATGTTATATATTAACATGATTATATAGATAAAAATAAAATAGAGAAGACCACCTAAGGAAACTGAGAAAACATACATTAAAAAAATTATTATAAATTACTGACACTCCCAACAAACTATTCCATAGCATGTCTGAAACCTCTAATGACTGTAATACATCAAAGAAATCAAGATGCAATGGTGAATCCAAAGTACTACAGAAGTCACCTAAATAACAATCTTGCCCCTCTTAAAATCTGGTATCCCCATACATGAGTAATACAACCACTTCCATGCTTTGCACAATAAAAAAAAAAAAACTTGAATTCATACCTTCACATCTCGAGATGCTTGTAAGTGCGCCAAGGAAGGTTTCATGCCTCTCCCAACCTGCCAGATTATAGCTTCTGGGGGAAGGCCTTTGTGAGGCCATTCACCACAAAGCAGTTCATACCATACAGTTCTGCAATAAATATCACAAGTTACTAGAGAAGGAAAAGTTCTAAAGGCCTTAATACAACTCAAAATTTACAGAGCAACTTGTTATTAATTCCACAAGTAATTGCGCTATCTTTTAATACCATTTGCTTATCCATGATTCCATGAGCTTAATAACACCTGAACAATACTAACAAGACATCAGAAATATTATCAGTGCACAGCATTATTTTTTTTTTCCCAGCTTATTCCTTATTCAGGGTCGCTGTTTCCGGTTTTGGCAAATTTTTTACGGATGCCCAACAAAATTTAGTATTTTAACTTCCAACATACACCAAGTAATCTTAGCAACCGATTTGATGCTGTCAAGAAGAAAGTATTCCTGCAATACTCTTGATGTTTAGTAACCTTTTGAATAAGGGATGCCAATAAAAAAGTGATTTTTAAAAGGGAAATTAAAATACCAAATAAGCAAGTGGGCCAGCATAAAGTCAAGACTAGGCACCTGCAAGGCTATCACTTAGAATTGAATGACTTACCCAAACCCATAAACATCTGAGTAAGTTGTGAATGGAAGGCCATCATCTTGCTTTTGGCAAACTTTCAAGTTCCGCATTACTTCTGGAGATAAGTAACATAACCAGCCAGGGGGTATGCTTAACCAATTACCTCTTCTGAAAAACAAACAGGATAATCTGCAAAACTATATCCATCAAAGGATGCAGGATATCGATCAAAATATGGGAATATCACACATTATTCTTAAATATCAGCTATATGAAAATGACACCAAGTACAGCATGCCAGTGTATCAACTAAAGAGTATTTTATACACTACATCCAACATTTTGGTAACGAGACAAAAATTTTCTGAAAATAATTAATGAAAATACTTATTCTAGCTTCATTCCATTCTCTCCACCCAAAACTGACATAACAGTCTTCTTACCACCAGCCAATGAATTCCAGTGAGAAAATCAATTTAACTTAACTCCATAATATGTGGCATTCACCCAATTTCTGTTAATGACGTACAGGGAATCTGAAGAAAGTTTCAAAAGGGATGGTAGTTAATGACATGCCTGTCTCTCTCTCCTTTCAAGAGGAGGACCAAAAGGCAATGTAGGTCTGCAACAAATGTCCCCAGTTATTTCTATTCAATCACTAGCAAATTCAGTATGTCATGGGAGAGTGTCAGGAGGCTAAGTATGGATATATAAAGCATACAAGAAAAATACAAACCAAGGAGATAAATACCGTATTCATAGATGTCCTAAATGGGCATCTATGAAATACAATTTCCTTTCCAAAACATAGAGCAATGTCACATCCACTCTCAGACTGAATAAACAAGTTTCCTAATCATTAGCCGCACATCCACTACCCTTTCATTCACAAAATAAACTCAATTATCGGGCTTGCAGGGGGACTGAGTGTCTGGATAGAGATTTTTCAGTCTTCTGAATGTTACTTTTAGAATTTCTCATAAAATCCCTATAATAAAGCCAAATTTTGTATAAAATTATTAGGTGAACTTATGATAAAAGCCAAATTTAGTATAAAATTATTAGGTGAACTTATAATAACGCCAAATTCAGTATAAAATTATTAGATTTAACTTACAATGTTCAAACTGCATCTACTATCAAAATAATAAAATAAATTAATAAACAAAGTACAGCTAAACTTCAATAACATCTCATTTGATGCACTGCATCTACTGATAATGTCATGCTGGAAGAGTAAGTTCTCTCTGTCAAGTTTATGGAGGGAAAGGAAAGATATATCTTTTATTCTCCTACATTTCACACCGTCATAATGAAAAGCACCCACACTTTGCAAAATTATGAAAACCAGAAAAAAATAAATACCAGTAAATGTGCAATGCAAGTCAAAGAATAAGATGTAAACAAAATTTAAGGGCTACTGCCAGCACACACCCTCTCGCATACGTACAAACAATATCCATCATTCTTACACATGTACGTAAACACACTATTGTTTTTTCCTTGAAAACACCAATGAACAACTCCTGTAATAAGACCTACAATAGTGGAATAACATTTATTTCACACTTTTTTTCATAAAAAGTTAATTAGCACGCCAAAAAGTAATATGTTTTTCTTTTAAGTAATTAAAAAACCAATACCGGTACCTACAGGGGAATAAGAGCTGTATTTCTTGATAAGACAAAGCTACTTCAACAACATACACAAGAACAAACTAAACACATTTCCTTCAAGCAAAAAGTAAATACTGCTCTATTCTATATCTTCATAAAGCAAACACAAAAATCAATGTTTTAAAATAATGGAGTGTAAATGTATTTAACTGCTGCCAAGTGAATTAGAAGTCCCACAACTTAAAAAATGTATGTAAACACCTGAACATGTCAGCACTAACAGTCAGTCTCTTATTCCCTCGTTCTCTTTCTCTCTCTCTTCCTCTCTTGTGAGTTAGCCTGAAGAATTTGCACTGTAAACACTACACGAATTTCAATGAAAGAAATAGTAATAAAAATAATAATAATAATGATACCATAGTTGTACAAATTTAAGATTTGTTTCCTTCATTTTTTTATTTCAGCACTGTGAAGCACCTGCATCACACATCATCACCTAGCAATATCTTGCTGTATTTAGTTGTGGAACACAGAATTCAACCTTATATTGGCAACTTTAATGGAATTTATTATTTTTCTTCTTTTTACTTCAAATGTTAATATTTCATTTTGACTCCAGTTTTCTGATTAATCTGGTTATCTGAGTACTGGATAAACAAAAATTTACTGTGTATCAATCATTCACAGCCTGCCCAAGAATAAGAAAAATACTGCCATAATCCTCCCAATACATATATGGCCAGATGACCATCAAAAGTCTCTTAAATGCCATAATCAAATAAGTGATTAATACTTCAAGGTCCCAAGTGTACAGGTCCATCGTGAGCAATCTCCCAGAGATGATTCTAATTCTTTTTCAGTTTTGAACATTATTTTTAAAAAATTTGGTCACATTTTACTCCAAAATGTTTGTCTCATATTCTGGAAATAGCAAAAATGCTTAAAAAACTTGACCTAGATAAAACAATAATATAATACAGCTTACACAAGAACCCAATGTTAGAATGCCAAATGTTAGTGCCTCAATTAATACCTAAGCATTCCATTTGTTAGATATACAAAGATTATGCTTCAAAAACATAAAATTCACTGGATCCATTCACTCAACCCTTCTGACTATGCAGCCTTTTCTATCCCCTACTCTAAATCATCCACTTTTCATGAAAGTCTCTTATTAGTCCCATCTCCATGACCAGTAACCACATTTTAAGACTAAAATATTTCATATCAATACTTTACCTGGTGTCATGGCAGAGTCTAGTTACATTGAAGAGACCAAAGTCAGTGATAACCACTTTCCCACTCTCCAGAAATATATTCTTTGTTTTCAGATCCTTGTGGACTATGCCTCGTGCATGTAAATATCCCATACCCTGAAAGGTAATCAATAAAACATTACTTTTCTGATGATGACCTAAAGAATGGTCAGCTGTAGTTCCAAAAAGGAAGGAAAATGTAGCAATAATGAAAAGAAGTACAAGTGAACAGTATGTAATCGTGCAATCAATGCATTCTAGAAAATATAAAACCACTTTCCAAACACGTCTCATAAGCCAGAAAAATTTGTGCATTCCCACTGCAGAAATTTTATACACTTTCCTCACCTGGGAAATCTGCTGTGCAATCATGATGGTTCGAGACATGTTGAACTTGTCTTTCAGAACATGTATATGTTGATAGAGAGTCCTTCCTTTACACAAGCTAGTGACAATAGCTAGTCGAGGAGGTTTCATACAAGCTCCCATGAACAAAACTAAATTCTCATGACGAGTTTTGCGGAATGTACTCACCTGTAAGGAAATACCAAAAAATTGATCATAAATACAAAGACCCAATGCACAATATCATAAAAAATTTCAAAATGCTTCTCCTACAACCATAAAAATCACTCAGCAGGATATCCAAGAAAAAGACACAAGAAAATCAGCATTTTTCATTGATTACAAGTATGGTAATTCTTTTTGGTACAAAGGTACTTGTAATTACAGTATGTGGTATATCACCCTTCATATCAGCAAGAAATTACTAATCTTAAGGAAAAGGCTGAGTTAGGTTTAGGTCAGATAAGCGTTGGGTGGGCCAGGTTGGAATAGGTTAGGTAGACAACGGTAGGTTGGTCTCAGTTGGGAGATGTTAAGTCAAGTGACAATGCATTAGGTTACGGTCAGTTTATAAAAAAAGCCTGTCCAGCTTGTAAGACATGTCTGAAACACATGTCTCATGCATGTCTGAAGAGATATGAGGTGTCCAAACCTTGAAACACAAACGTTATAATCGCTAAGCTTCTTGAATGTGGGGAGAGAGTTTGAGTAGTCTCTCGCTCGCACTATCTTTCTTTCTCTATCACTCATATTAGTAAATTTTTTGTTAGGAATATTTCATAATTTCATTATTAAAACACATAATTTCAATTAAAATAAATAGAAAAATTTATAGAAGCTGAAAGGGACTCACAGAGTTGCCAATTAGGCTACAATAATCTTTCAATATCTTTCTCTCTCATGAATAATCCATTTTTTATCATAATCACACACAACAACTGACATAAGTATACACACATATACATATCTAAATATGTATGCACAAATATACATAATACGGTATGCCTTTACATTTTAAGAAATTAGGCTTTTCAGCAGGTTCCTTTTACCGTATTGTAATACTGATCTAGGTCAGTGATAAATTTAAAAATTTCCATTTAACATCCCAATTCTTTCTGCTCAACAGCCACTAAATTGACAGAATCATCCTATTAAGTTTGAATGGTTTTTCTTTGCTGCAGCTGCCACACCTGCACTCCACAATACAATCATTTATTAGATTATGAATGCAAGCATGCAGCGTTCATAATGGCTCCAACTGTACTTTGAAACACAATGAAGACACCATTCGCACAAAGACACATCTGCATTCAAGCACAAAATGACATTATTTTGGCTCTAGATGATACATGTTTGTCATGCATGTCTCACAGTCAAGACAGGGCTTTATTCAGTTTAGGGTTAGTCTATGTTTGGATTAAATTATTGCACATTTGTCAACACAAGTACAACAAATTGCTTGGAACTCATATTCTTTTTTAAATCTTTACTTTTTCTTTCTTTATTTATTTTAATTAATTAATTAATTAATCAATTAAACAATAAATAAACTTAGTGAAGATATTACCATTAGAGTAATTAATAAAGGGGCTTTGGGTTATCCTTGGACTCTTGATTCAAAACCCTAAATCCCTTACGAAGGAGAAGGGTTAATATTTAGTTCTGCTGCCCTCTTGAGTTTGACATTAAAACAAGGGTACTTCTGAACACTAATCGCAAAATATATGCAGAAATATGCACAATATCTATAAACACTCACCAGTCACTTTAGAACAAAAATATCAGAAACCTTTGAGAGCTAAACTGAGAAAAAAAAAGTACAAAATACACAAGAGAGAACAACAGAACTGAATGACGACCAGGTAAAGCCCCTCTCTCGTACACTTAAAATAGGAATTCAGTGTCAAACTGCTCCAATGTCCAAATGGGAATTTCTCTTTAAGCATCAATATTTCAAATCCTATCCCAGTCTTAGCATTTGATGCTTTATTCTAGCCAGTCCCTGTGTATTTGAGCATGTTTTACTGCAACATTTAGCAGTTATTAACTACAAATTTAGTGGTTTCCTGTCAGAATGGACTGAAACTTACAGTTTCAGTCCATTCTGACTTACAATTCATACAGAACACTTACAATTCATACAGAATTCAAAACTTACAATTCATACAGAACACTTTCAGATTCTAATAGCAGTGCATCTGGTCTTCACTGCCAATTTCAGGAAAATTACACTAAACTAGGAAAATTACACTAAACTATCTTTATGCTATTTCTTCACTGTTAGGGTACAAGAATTCATTATACTAGTATGAAAACAGAGAGCACTTACCTCAGCTTTAAATGCTTCTAAAGTTTTTTCATCATTAACATAATCCATTCGCAGCTCTTTGATTGCAACCTGCCCATGCCAGTTTCCTGAGTATACAATACCAAATCTCCCTCGTCCTATTACTTCTCTACGATCCAGTTCGTCATATGGTATGTCCCACTCACGAAGAGACTGAGATACACTGCTAACGCTGTTCTGACGAGTACATCGAGGATCATTATTTTCACCGTCTGACACCGTCGAGTCCTGGGAATCCACTCTTCCTGCTATGGTACGTTCTGAGTCATCTGTACCTGTGCTTCCAGACCTATAAAGCATATTCATACACTAGTTATTAACAATTATCAAGTTATTCTCTTATCAATGTCTATCATGGGTTTCATATATATTGTTTTACAGAAAATAGATGAGGGTCTGAATCCATGTACTAAAAAGAATACAAACATCACAAAAAAGAAATTCTACATATGTAAGACTTATTACTGGTTTGCAGTCCTCAGGCTGTCATCCAACAATGAAGACAATCAAGTACTGGGTATGCATAAGATAGAAATCCAAGCAATTTTGGGCAAATTCTGAGGTAAAGTCCCCAGCCAAGCTACAATTGACTGGGACCTATAAACGAGACAATGCAGTATGCGAGTCTCCTTAGAAAGTCTTACCCCACAGGATAAGCATACACACCCTTGATCGAGTATTACTATTCAAAGCACAATGGCCTGTGACCCAGCAGAAGTTAAGGTATCTTCTGTCACTGATGCTGGTTATTCAAAGGAATAATCATCAGTACTTCAATTCTTTACTTGCATTACATACTGCCTGGGTCACATATATCTATATCAGCAAATTTTATGAAATTCAGCTGCTGAGGTAGTGCATCAGAATGACTTATTTTCCTCACTACTACTTATTTACTATAAATTTATCAGAAAAACCAGAAAAACATACAATTTAGTTCTTGTATGAATATATCTTTATAACTGTCCTGAAAAATTTGAATGACAAAGGAAATTATGTTAGTGGGCTGACAACATGCAACTGCGCATGTGTTTAAACAGTAATGTTACTTGTAAATCAAGATGAGAGTGATAAGTATTTACAGAAGAACTCCTATAATGTAGTAATCATGTAAACCTACCCAGATGTCTGCGATACAGTACGATCCGAATCATGAGACTGCCTGGAATCAATCACATCGCTCTGTGTTGATGATGCTGAGGGAGGTGCCTTTGGTGGAATTCGATTATTGATGTTTTTGAGAGGACGCATTTCAAGAGGAATGTCACCACCACGGTCTTCTACAACATCTGTGATGTAGTTAAGAGAAAAAGACTTGTAGTTCAGCAAGGTGTTTGTCACAAGACCCATTTACTTTTACTTCATACAAAGCATCACAGAAATAAACAAATTGGAACAAAGGATTTTAAATTCATACTGATAAAATGCTTTATCCATATTCATATCATTACTTAAAAAGTCCAACAAGCAATACACAAAATAATTTCTGTAAAATCAACCATCATTTGTGTTGTATTATGTAACATATGCAAATCATGTATCCTTAGTGGATTCATACTGTTTTGCTTCTAAAAAAGTGCAACCCAATTTTCCATCCTATCGAATTCAAACCAATTTTCCATCCTATCGAATTCAAACCAATCGGAAAAAAGTCATACCGTATTATTTTTTCCCACCAAGAGTCATTTAAAGAGTGATGTATGTCTGTCACTGATAGCAATTTTTTGTAGGGACTTTTGCTAATGATTTAATCTGAAAATTTTATTATGGCAGTTATACTACCGATCTAAGAATATGCAATGCAAAACTTTAAAGCTTAAATCAATAGTAAAGGGCTCGTAAAAGAAAAATGCTAGCTGTAGCAGTCAAATGGCACTCTTCAGATGACAGATGGGTGAGGAGAGTGCAGAAAAGTGTGCTTCTCTCTGACTGATGCATAAATAACATTACTAGATAGGGTGGTCACCATTTTTGACCAAATTGATTTTAATCCACTACATTTAAAACAAGTTGCTTCTGATAAAATAAAATGATAAATAAGGAGTTTGAGAATTAAAAATACAAATGATCATATACTTACCAGGAAAGTGAAATCCTCGGGTAACTACAAAGATATGAAAATTATCAGATATCTATTTCTTCTTTGAAATTTTGCATGTATTTTCAAAGAAAATATACAGAACTACAATACGTCAAAGTAAAATAAAAACTAAAGACGAGATTACAGAATCTAAGAAAAGATGACAAATACAATTATCGCCAAGTGCCCAAGTGGCTTAAATTATCATTCACATACATTACAAGTTTTAAAACCACTCAAATCTTCACCAAGCAATACATTCCTACACACTAACCATCCCTCCATCCACTCAAGCATTCACCCTTCCATCACGGTATCAATTCATCCACTCATAAGCCTTCTGCCTATAACCCCCGTGAACCCAAAGCAAATGAGTAGCCATAGCCTAAGTCTACAGATGTCCCTGTCCAGAGAAACTTTACTTGTTAACCTTAGTGCTTCAGTTTAACCTTGATTTCACTCTAATCACCCATTCCAATTTAAGAGGTTTCCCACCTACATCAGTTCCAGTTATTTTTCTTTCTTATGCTCTTTTAATGATTCACCATTCATTGCACATGTTTAAGCAGCCTCAGAATTTTTTATTTAACTCTTTACTCTATGAGTTACTTTCTGTTGGTTCTCTCCCTAAATTATATCCTTAATTAATGATGATTTAAATTGAGAACGAGAAATAAAAATGGCCTGAGAATGATAACTGAGATTCCACCTTTAAGTAAGGATATACTCTACTACAAAATCATACTGATGCCAAGCAATCCACAACAACTTTAAAGAACAGACATTTAAAGTTCCATACACAAGGAAGTTTAAAGGTTACTAATCACTCACCTGGGAAACGGAATGTTCCAGTGTGCTTTGGGGAAACAGAAGGAATTGCAGGACTGGAGGGGGTGCTCGAATTACAGCTAGAGGTGTTTGAACTGGAATCTGGGCCCTGCAAATGAGCAAGAAGATATATAAATTAGTTGTAAAAGAATAATATCAGCATATCTAGGCTTTGGAACATCGTACATGACTTACCTGACTAAGATATGCACAAAGTTCAGGAATAAATTTCAGCTCTGGAACATAGTGGTTATTAAGAAATTGAGAATACTTTACAAAAACTATCGCTTCATAGTTGAACTAAAAGACTAGTTATAACTTACCTGAAGGAATGGGATGTTAATGGACGGTTGGGAGTAGGATATAGGGGTGCGCAGTTGGGTGAAGACATCATTGTGGTGGTGGTGGTGGTGGTGATGATGATGATGATGAGAGGGAGACACCCCAGGTGTGCCTCGACTAGAAAGTCCACTCCCGTCAATACCTCCCTTTTTCAAAGACTGCAAAAATCGGATTCAAATTAATACAATCCAATACACACGTAAAGAACAAAATTGACGGCAATTCAGTAACTAATTCGGTAAGTAAAAAGTCTGAGTGCAATTCTGCACAGTAATAACATAAATAGACTATTACAAAACTAAAGTTCAAACAATGGAAAAATTTACAACCTGGGAAAGTTAACTGGTCTAGTTCCAAAGGATGATATAAGGAATACTGGTACCGGTAATGTGTTAGTGTTCTAAAGACTAACATTTCAAATCTAGCAGAAGTGTCCCACTGTGAACCAAAAAACATTGCAAAATAATTTATGTACCTCACACGCAAGTATAAATATGCCTGGAAGCTGCACCACAAAAGGAAAACTCCTCTTTCACTAAAAAGAGGTTTCAGTAAAAGTTTTCATTGTTTGGTGTAATATACATGATAACTTTCAATAGTAAAAACATTTTTAGTTTCAAGCAACTTTAGTAAAGAGCATGACAAACCAGTTAGCAAAGTCAGCACTTCTCAAAACCCATGGTGATTGGGCTGACAATACTGCGACAAGTCTCTCACTAACATTCCAGAAATATCTAAGGTATTTAAGTCCACTTTTCAAAAAATTTTAAGTTTTCATTATAACTAAAATTGAAGCCATTTCAGTAAAGGCATATGATATTCAAAATTCCAAGAATGACAGTTCTGAGAACACAAAGAGAATTTTAATTTTCACAAAATGCAAATACTACACTCAGAATTTGGAAGTTTCAAGATTGTTAATTAAAGACAATATTCAATAAAAAAAAAATAGGCTTTGAATGCCAAGAAATTTACTATTGTTTACTTTTCATTAATCATCCATTAAAAATACAGTTTGTCCAGTCACTAAGGCAATCTATTCATTAATGGGAGAGACTGATGATGAGGTAATGGACTTGAAGTGACAGTTAGAAATGCAGTAACCTGTCCGTTCCATTTAATGGTATACAAACATCAATACAGAGCCAATCTTCAAAGCCCTAGCATCATTCTTCTTTAAAGCATTGGTGACAAAGCTACTGGAGAGGGCCAGGTTCTGGGATACTGATAAACTAAATGCATTCTTTTGGCACTCCAAAGACCCTTTTTGTAGCCTTTGCCATCTCACCCATCCTAGGGAGACACTATTCAGCAGCTGACAATCACATTGTGGGAGG
>BDMR012750676.1:0-13214 GCA_002091895.1 Caridina multidentata
TGTCCCTACAAACTAAACTAAAGAATAATCAAATTGCATATATAATGGTTTTTTACCATCACAAGGATTAAAATTTGGCTGTTTTAGTGTTCTAGCAGGTAAAATGGCATTTCCGAAGTGCCCCCACGTACTAAACTAACAAATCAAATTATCTCAAATTGTGCATATAACACTTTTTTTTCCATCAGAAAGTTTAGAATTTGGCTGTTTTAGCTTTCTTTTGATTAAAAATTGCATTTTCGTAGTGCCCCCAGAAAATAAACAAACAAGAGAAAAATATCAAATTGCGTATATTAGGCTTTTTTCCCGTCAAAATAATAAGAATTTGTCTGTTTTTGTGTTCTCGCGGCATATATGGAATTTCCGAAGTGCCCCCATATACTAAAGTAACAAATCAAATGGTTTCAAATTGATTATATTTTACTTTTGCTGGTCAAAATGTTTTTTTTGGCTGTTTTACCGTTTTATATGTTAAAATGGAGTTTCCGAAGTACCCCCACATACTAGATTAACAAAAGAAAAATTTCATATTGAGTATATTACACTTTTTCCCTTCACAAGAATTAGAATTTGGCTGTTTTAGTGTTCTAGCGGTTAAAATGGCATTTCCGAAGTGCCCCCCAATTTTAAACTAACAAAAAAAATTATCTTAAATTGCGTATTTTATACTTTTTTTCGTCAACACTATTAGAATTTAGTTGTTTAAGCGTTCTGGCGGTTAAAATGTCCTTTCTGAAGTGGCCCCACATACTGAACTAACAAAACAAAATATCTCAAATTGTGCCTATTACACCTTTTTTTTTTCCATCAGAAAGATTGGAATTTTGCTGTTTTAACTTTCTTGCGATTAAAAATGTGTTTCCGAAGTGCCCCCAGATAATAAACAAACAAGAGAAAATATCAGATTGCGTATATTAGGCTTTTTTCCCATCAAAATAATAAAAATTTGTCGGTTATGGTATTCTAGTGGCAAAAATGGTGTTTCCATACTAAACTAACAAATCAAATTATCTCAAATTGCATATATTACACTTTTTCCCCGTCAAAACAATTAGAATTTATCTGTTTTAGTGTTCTTGCGGTTAAAATGGCATTTCCAAAGTGTCCCCATATAATAAACTAACAAAAAACAAAATATCAAATTGCATATATTACACTATTTTTCGGTCACAAGGATTAGAATTTGGCAGTTTTAATGTTTTAGCGGTTAAAATTGCGTTTCCGAAGTGAACCCACATTCTGAACTAACGAAACAAATTTTCTCGAATTATGTATATTACACTTTCTTCCCGCCAAAACGATTTAATTTGTCTGTTTTAGCATTGTAGCGGTTAAAATGGCATTTGCAAAGTACACCCACATGCTAAACTAAAATAAAAAAAATTATCTCAAATTGCGTATATTACACTTTTTTCCCTTCACAACGATTAGAATTTTACAGTTTTAGCGTTCCCGCTTTTAAAATGGCGTTTCCGAAGTGCCCCCAAATAGCAAACTAACAAAAGAAAAGAATCAAATTGCGTATATTACACTTTTTCCCCTAACAAGGATTAGAATTTGGCTGTTTTAGAGGTCTAGAGGTTAAAATTGCATTACCAAAGTGCCCCCATATGCTAAACTAACAAAATAAATTATCTCGAATTACGTATATTACACTTTTTTCCTGTCAAAACGATAAGAATTTTTCTGTTTTAGCGTTCTAGCAGTTAAAATGGCGTTTCGGAAGTGTCCCCACGTCCTAAATTAACAAAAGATTAATATCAAATTTCGATTATTACACTTTTTTCCCGTCACAAGGATTAGAATTTGGCAGTTATAGTGTTCAAGCGCTTAAAATTGCGTTTCCGAAGTGCCTCCAGATACAAAACAAACAAAACAAATTATCTTAAATTGCGTATATTACGCTTTTTTCCTGTCAAAATAATAAGAATTTGTCTGTTTTGGTGTTATTGCGGTTAAAATGGCATTTTCATAGTGCCTCCATATATTAAACTAACAAAAGAAAAATATAAATTGCGTATATTACACTATTTTCCTGTCACAAGGATTAGAATTTGGCAGTTTTAGTGTTCTAGTGGTTAAAATTGCATTTCAGAAGTGAACCCACATACTGAACTAAAAAAAAAAATTATCTCCCATTGCATATATTACACTTTTTTCCCTTCAAAACGACTAGAATTTGGCTATTTTAGCGATCCCGCTTTTAAAATGGCGTTTCCGAAGTGCCCCCATATAGCAAACAAACAATAAAAAAGAATCAAATTGCGTATATTACACTTTTCCCCTTCACAAGGATTAGAATTTGGCGGTTCTAGTGGTCTAGAGGTTAAAATTCCGTTACCGAAGTGCCCCCATATACTAAACTAACAAAATAAATTATCTTGAATTGCTTATATTACACTTTTTTCCCGTCAAAACGATATACATTTTTCTGTTTTAGCATTCTAGCAGTTAAATGGTGTTTCCAGTGTCCCCACAAACTAAATTAACTAAACAAATTATATTAAATTGCAGATATTACACTTTTTTCCCGCCAAAAAGATTTTAATTTGGCTATTTTAGCGTTATGGCGGCTAAAATGGCATTTGCAAAGTACCCCATATACTAAACTAACAAAAGAAATTATCTCAAATTGCGTATATTGCACTTTTTTGCCATCAAAACGATAAGAATTTTTCTGTTTTAGCATTCTAGCAGTTAAAATGGCATTTCCAAAGTTTCTCCACATACTAAACTAACACAACAAATTATATAAAATTGCATATATTACACTTTTTTCCCCTCAAAACGATTAGAATTTGGCTTTTTAAGCATTCTCGCTTTTAAAATGGCGTTTCCGAAAGTGCTCCCATATACTAAACTAACGAGAGAAAAATTTCAAATTGTGTATATTACACTTTTTAACCTTCACAAGGATTTGAAATTCGCTGTTTTAGTGTTCTAGCGGTTAAAATTGCGTTTCCAAAGTGCCCCCATATCCTGAACAAACTAAAGAAATTATCTCGAATTTCGTATATTACACTTTTTTCCTGTCAAAACGCTTAGAATTTTTCTGTTTTAGCGTTCTAGCAGTTAAAATGGCGTTTCCGAAGTGTCCCCACATACTAAATTGACAATAGATTAATATCATATCACGATTATAACACTTTTTTCCCGTCACAAGGATTAGAAATTCGCTATTTTAGTGTTATAGCGGTTAAAATTGCGATTTCAAAGTGCCCCCATATACTAAACAAAGAAAACAAATGATTTCGAAGTGCGTATATTAGACTTTTTTCCCGTTTTAGAATATTCCTGTTTTAGCGTTGTAGCAGTTAAAAAGGCAGTTTGCAAAGTACCCCAACATGCTAAACTAGCAAAACAATTTATCTGAAATTGCGTATATTACACTTTTTTCCCCTCAATACGACTAGAAATTCCCTTTTTAGTGTCACGCTTTTAAAATGGCGTTTCCGAAGTACCCCCATATAGTAAACTAACAAAAGAAAAATATCAAATGGAGTATATCACATTTTTTCCCTTCATAAGGATTGGAATTTGGCTGTTTTAGTGGTCTAGCGGTTAAAATGGTGTTATTGAAGTACCCCCATATACTAAACTAACAAAACAAATTATCTCGAATTTCGTATATTACACTTTTTTCCCATCAAAACGATAAAAATTTTTCGGTTTTAGTGTTCTAGCAGTTAAAATGGCGTTTCCGAATCGTCCCCACATACTAAACTAACAAAACAATTAAAATTCAATTGCGTATATTACACTTTTTTCCCGCCAAAAAAGATTTATATTTGGCTCTTTTAAAGTTGTAGCAGTTAAAATGGCGTTTGCAAAGTAACCCCACGTACTAAACTTAGACAATTTATCTCTAATTGCGTATATTACACTTTTTTTCCATCAACACGATTAGAGTTTTGCTTTTTTAGCGTTCTCGCTTTTAAAATGGCATTTCCAAAGTGCCCCCATATAGCAAACTAACAAAAAAAAAATATTAAATTGCGTATATTACACTTTTTCCCTTCACAAGGATTAGAATTTGGCTGTTTTAGTGGTCTAGCGGTTAAAATGGCGTTTCCGAAGTGGACCCACATACTAAACTAACAAAAGAAATTATCTCAAATTGCGTATATTACGCTTTTTTTTTCAGTCAAAATGTTTAGAATTTGCCATAATAAACTAACAAAAGAAAAGTCCACAATTTGCGTATATTAAGAATTGTTCCTGTCAAAAGCACAAGAATATTGTTTTAGCGTTCAATTAAATAAAATGGCGTTTCCGAAGTGCCTCCACATAATAAACTAATGAAAAAAAAATTCGCAATTTGAGTATATTAGGCCTTTTTCCGTCGAAAATGTAAGAATAAGTCTGTTTTAGAGTTCAATCGAAAAAAATGGCGTTTCCGAAGTACCCCCACATTGTAAATTAACAAAAGAAATGCTCAAATTGCGTATATTACGCATTTATCCTGTCAAACTGATTAGAATTTTACCTGTTTTAGTGTTCTAGCGGTGTAAACAGAGTTTTTAAGCTATGCCCCTATATAATTAACTCCTATGGGTCAAATATTGTGTATTTTACTTTTGTTTCGCAGAAAAACGGTTTAGATTTGGCTGTTTTGCCGTTTCAGTGGCTAAAACGGCGTTTCCGTAGTGCTCCCACATACTAAACTAAGAAAAGTAAAGTTTCAACATTGAGTATATTACACTTTTTTCCAGTCTAAACGATAAGAATCTGGCTGTTTTAGCGTTCGAGCGGTGAATATACCGTTTCCGAAGTACCCCCACATATTAAACTAACAAAAGAAAAATCTCAAATTGCGTATATTACGTTTATTTCCTGTCAAAAGGATAAGAATAGGGCTTTTCAATCAAATGAAATGGCGTTTCCCAAGTGCCCCCACATACTAAAGAAACAAAAGAAAAGTTTTCAAATTGCGTATATTACACATTTTTCATGTCAAAAGGATTTGAATAAGGCTGTTTTAGCTTACGAGAGGTTAAAATGGCGTTTCCGAAGTACCCCCACATATTACACAAACAAAAGAAAAATATCAAATTGCGTATATTACGCTTTTTTTTCGTGTCACAAGGATTAGAGTTTTGGCTGTTTTAGTGTTCTAGCGGTGAAAACGGAGTTTTTAAGCGATGCCATTGTATAATGAACTCTTATGGGTAAAATATTGCGTATTTTACTTTTGTTTCGCGGTAAAAACATTTTAGATTTGGCTGTTTTACCCTTTTGGTGGCTAAAACGGCGTTCCCAAAGTGCCCCCACATACCAAAATAACAAAATAAATTATCTCAAATTGCGTATATTACACTTTTTCCCGTCTAAGCGATAAGAATTTGGCTGTTTTAGCGTTCTAGCGGTTAAAATGGCATTTCCGAAATGCCCCCACATACTAAACTAACAAAAGAAAAGTTCTGATATTGCATATGTTACGAATTTTTCCTGTCAAAAAGGATAGGAATATATCTGTTTTAGCATTCAATCTATTAAAATGGCGTTTCCTAAGTACCCCCACATTCTAATATAAACAAAACATATTATCTCAAATTACGTATATTATGCATTTTTCCTCTCAAAAGGACAAGAATATCTCTGTTTTAGCGTTCAATCGAATAAAAAGTTCTCAAATTGCGCATATTGCCCTTTTTTATCGTCTAAACGATTAGAATTTGGCTATTTTTAGCATTCTAGCAATTAAAATGGCATTTAAAAAGTGCCACTCATACTAAACTAACAAAAGATAACTTCTCAAATTGCGTATATTACGCATATCTCCTGTCAAAAGGATTAGAAAAAGGCTGTTTTAGTGTTCTAGCGGTTAAAATATCGTTTCCGAAGTGCCCCGACATACTAAACTAACGAAACAAATTATCTCAAATTGCGCATATTACAATTTTTACCTCACAAACTGCTTTATATTTGGCATTTTAGCATTCAAGTGGTTAAAATGGCATTTTCGAAGTGCCCCCACATACTAAACTAAAAAAAAAAAAAATTCTCAAATTGCATATATTACGCATTTTTCCAGTCAAGAGGATAAGAATATGGCTGTTTTAGCGTTCAATCTAATAAAATGGCGTTTCCTAATTGCCGACACATACTAAACTAACAAAATATATTATCTCGAATTGCGTATATTACTCATTTTTCCTGTCAAAAGGATTAGAATTTTGTTTTTTTAGCGTTCGAGCGGTGAATATGGCTTTCCCGAAGTACCGCCACATATTAAACCAACAAAAGAAAAATATCAAATTGCTTATATAACGCTATTTTCTTGTCACAAGGATTAGAATTTTGGCTGTTTTTGTGTTCTAGCCGTGAAAATGGAGTTTTAAGCCATGCCCCTATTTGGCTCCTATGAGTCAAATATTGCGTATTTTGCGTATTTTTCCTCTCAAAAGGACAAGAATATTGCTTTTTTAACGTTCAATCAAATAAAATTGCTTTTCCGAAGTGCCTCCACATATTAAACTTAAAAAAGAAAAATTCTTAAATTGCGTACACTACACTTTTTTCCTTTCTAAATGGCATTTCCGAAGTGCCCCCACGTACTAAACGAACAAAAGAAAAGTTCTCAAATTGCGTATATCACAAATTTTTCCTGTCAAAAGGATAAGAATATGGCTGTTTTAGCGTTTAATCGAATAAAATGTCGTTTCCGAAGTGCCCCTACCTACTAAACTAACAAATGAAAAGATTTCAAATTGCGTATATCACAAATTTTTCCTGTTAAAAAGAATTAGAATTTGGCTGTTTTAGCGTTCGAGCCATGAAAATGGCGTTTCCGAAGTACCCCCACGTATTAAACTAACAAAAGAAAAATATCAGATTGCGTATATTCCACTTTTTTCGTGTCACAAGGATTAGAATTTTGGCTGTTTTAGTGTTCAAGCGGTGAAAATGGTGTTTTTAAGCAATGCCTCTATATAATAAACTCCTATAGGTAAAATATTGCGTATTTTACTTTTGTTTCGCGGAAAAAAACGCTTTATATTTGGCTGTTTTACCGTTATTGTAGCTAAAACGGCGTTTCCAAAGTGCCCCCAAGTACGAAAATAACAAATCAAATGATCTCAGATTGCGTATATTACATTTTTTTCCCGTCTAATAAATAAGAGTTTGGCTGTTTTAGCGGTCAAACGGTTAAAATGTAATTTCCGAAGTGTTCCCACATACTAATCCAAAAAAAGAAAAATTCTCAAATTGCGTATATTACGCATTTTTCCTCTCAAAGTGCTAAGCACATGGCTTTTTTAGAGTTCAATTGAATTAAATGGCATTTCCGAAGGACCTCTACATACTATTCTAACAAAAGAAAAGTTCTCAAAGAGCATATATTACGCATTTTTCCTGTCAAAAGGATTAGAAAATGGCTGTTTAAGCGTTTTAGCGGTTAAAATGGCGTTTCCGAAGTTCCCCCATATACTAAACAAACAAATCAAATTATCTCAAATTGCGAATATTACATTTGTTTCCTCTCAAAACACATTTTTCCTTTCTAAATGGCATTTCCAAAGTGCCTCTACATACTATTCTAACAAAAGAAAAGTTCTCAAATTGCGTATATTACCCATTTTTCCTGTCAAAAGGATTAGAATAAGTCTGTTTTAGCATTCGAGCGTTTGAAATGGCGTTTCCGAAGTACCCCCACATATTAAACTAACAAAAGAAAAATATCAAATTGCGTATAATGCACTTTTTTCTGTCACAAGGATTAGAATATTGGTTCTTTAGTGTTCTAGCGGTAAAAACGGAGTTTTTAAGCCTTGTCCGAATGTAATAAACTCCTATGTGTCAAATTTTGTGTATTTTACTTTTGTTTCTCAGAAAAACGGTTTAGATTTGGCTGTTTTGCCGCTTTAAACGATAAGAATTTGGCTGTTTTAGAGTTCTAAAGGTTAAAATGGCATTTTCGAAGTGTCCCTACATACTAAAACTAATTAGAGAAAAGTTCTCAAATTGCGTATATTACGCATTTTTCCTGTCAAAAGGATTATAAAAAGGCTGTTTTAGCGTTCAAGCTGTTAAAATTGCGTTTCAAAAGTACCCCTGCATATTAAACTGACAAAAGAAAAATATCAAATTGCGTATATTACGCATTTTTCCTGTCACAAGGATAAGAATTTTGGGTGTTTTAGTGTATTAGCGGTGAAAACGAAGTTTTAAAGCCATGCCCTTATATAATTAACTCCTATGGGTCAAATTTTTTTTTATTTTACTTTTGTTTCGCAGAAAAACGGTTTAGATTTGACTGTTTTGCCGTTTCAGTGGATAAAACGGCGTTTCCGTAGTGCTCCCATATACTTAACTAAGAAAAGAAAAGTTCCAAAATTGCGTATATTGCGTTTTATCCCGTCTAAACGATAAGAATCTGGCTGTTTTAGCGTTCGAGCGGTGAAAATGGCGTTTCCGAAGTAACCCAACAAATCAAACTAACAAAAGAAAAATCTCAAATTGCGTATATTACGTTTTTTTCTTGTCAAAAGGATTAGAATAGGGCTGTTCAATCAAATGAAATTGCGTTTCCGAAGTGCCCCCACGTACTAAAGAAACAAAAGAAAAGTTCTCAAATTGTGTACATTATGCATTTTTCCTGTGAAAAGGATTAGAATAAGGCTGTTTTAGCTTTCGAGCGGTTAAAATCGTGTTTCCGAAGTACCCCCACATATTACACAAACAAAAGAAAAATATCAAATCGCGTATGTTATGCTTTTTTTCCTGTCACAAGGATTAGAATTTTGGCGGATTTAGTGTTCTAGCGGTGAAAACGGAGTTTTTAAGCCATGCCATTGTAAAATAAATTCTTATGGGTAAAATATTGCGTAATTTACTTTTGTTTCACGAAAAAACGTTTTAGATTTGGCTGTTTTACCGTTTTAGTGGCTAAAATGACGTTTTCGAAGTGTCCTCACATACTAAAATAACAAAATAAATGATCTCAAATTGCGTATATTACACTTTTTTCCCGTCAAAACGATTAGAATTTGGCTTTTTAAGCGTTCTAGCGTTTAAAATGGCATTTCCGAAATTTTGTTGTTTTAGTGTTCTCGTGGTTAAAACGTAGTTTTTGAGACGTGCCACCATATAATAAACGAATGTGGGTGTAGGTCCATTATTGCATATTTTGATTTTTTTTCGCTAAAACACTTTAAATTTGGCTATTTTATCGTTTTAGCGGCTAAAACGAGTTGTGCATATTACCCTTTTTTTCCCATCAAAAAAGATTAGAATTTTGCTGTTTTAGTTTCTAGTGGTTAAAACGGTTTTTTGGTGCCTTGCCCCTACATAATAAACTCCTATTGGTGTTTGTCAAATTTTGCGTATATTAATATTTTTTCGACTAAAACGCTTGTAATTTGGCTGTTTGAATGGTTACTCGGTTAAAACGTTTTTTCAGCAGTGCCCCACATACTAAACTAACAAAAAAATTGATCTCAAATTGCATACATTACGTTTTTTCCCGTCAAAATGATTAGAATTTGGCTTTTTTAGTGTTCTTGTGGTTAAAACGGAGTTTTTGAGCTGTATCTCCACATTATTAATGTGCATAGTTTAATCTTTTTCATGGCCAAAACGCTTAAAATTTGGCTGTTTTATCGTTTAAGCAGCTATAACAGCATTTTCGAAGTACCCCCACATACTAACCTAACAAAAGAATCCATCTCAAATTGCGTATATTACACTTTTTTTTCCCTCAACGGCATTAAAATTTAGTTGTTTTAGTGTTCTATTGGCTAAAACGGAGTTTTTGAGACATGCCACCATATAATAAACGCCTAAGGATGTAGGTCCATTATTGCGTATTTCAATTTTTTTTCTCGCGCAAAGACGCATAAAATTTGGCCGTTTTAGCCGCTAAAACGGCTTTTCCAAAGTGCCCCCACATGCAAAACTATCCAAAAAAATATCTCAAATTATGAATAATACACTTTTTTCCCGTCAAATGGATTAAAATTTAACTGTTTTAGTGTTCTAGCGGTTAAAACGTAGTTTCTGAGCCGTGCCCCCACATAATAGGTCCATTATTCGCAAAACGCCGTTTTCAAACGTGTAACTCTATTTACTAAACTCCTGCAAAAAGAACACCATTTTTAACGGATGCCCTGAACCGCTAAGCTCCTGCAATATTTCAGACGAAATTGTATATTTTAGGTGTTCATACCGCCGGAAACTCTACAAAACAGCACCTTTTGTTTGCCTAGCTTCAAAAACGTCGTTTAAGAACGGAAACCCTTCTTGCTAAACTCCTGAAGTTTTTTTTATGATAAATGGCATATTTTAAGCTTCTTTTGCCTCTAAAACTATATAAAACGCTTTGTTTATTTTCGTTTTAGCTACAAAATCGCCGATTTTGCTGGTGCAATTTTTCTGAGAAAATTGTTAATATTAGGCGTACATATTACCGAAAATGCTTAAAATCGCTCTTTGTGGTTCTTAGCTGTAGTAACGTCGTTTTTCCTACACACTAAAAATAAAAAAAATTTGTTAGTATAAATGGCATAACTTAAGGTTATTTTGCCTCTAAAATTGCTTCATATGCTTTGGTTGTTCGATTTAACGATTTAATCGCCATTTTCTCACAGGTGGTGACCCAACCTGCTATGCTCCTGCAATATTTCGGAGCAAATTGCAAATTTTTTATTTTCATATGGCCGAAAACTCTATAAAACGTAATATATGCTCGTCTTAGCTGCATAAACCTCTCTTGTGGACGGATGCCCTGTCATAAAGCCTCCTGAGTCATTAATTTGCTTGACTGCAAAGTAATTAACAAAAGGTGAGGGTATTGCTTGGCCTGTTCTTTTTATCATAAGAGGTAGCCATCAAATGATGTTGTATGTTTCTTATTTATATTTCCTTTAACAAAACTAGTGTAATATAAATGATGCAAGTTAGAGAAAACCAGTGTATTGTACTCTTTCTTTAGTACTATATTTTTCAAGTTTCATTGTATTATTTATAACTTTAATTATTTCATAAGTTACTTTAAAATTTGCATGTAAGGTATTTTCATTTTATTTTGTTGTGTGTACTATTTTCAGAAACGGCTCACTTGTTTGAATAATCAAGAGGCCAGTTTGGCATCTTAATTGTACCCGAAAAACCACGCTGGGTCCTACACCACAACTTCTTTATTTTTCTAATTCAGCTTACCAAATTGCAATTTTTTGGCGTTCACGTGGTCATAATCGCTATAAAACACCCACTTTATTCGTTTTAGCTGCAAAAACGTCGTTTAGGTTTGCTACCCTGCTGTTCTTTTAACCAAATTGACATAACAAGATTCTTTGGCGTCTAAACCACTGTTTTTTTATTTTTTGGCTCCTAAATGCCGTTTTTGATGAGTGCCCCATCTACTAAATGGCATATTTTAAACTTATTTTTACTCTAAAACTTATTTAAAACGCCTTTTTTTGTTCTTTTTAGTTGTAAAATCACCGTTTCTCACGGGTTCTTGGACCTGTTAAGCTCCTGCAAAATTCCTAAAATTTGCAATTTTGTGAAATTTCAAATTTTAGGCGAAAACGGTATAAAAAGCGCTTTTTCGTCATCTTAGCTGTAAAAACGTCGTTTTTGGACAGATGGCTAAAAATACTAAAATTTAGCCATTTTTCAGTCCAAATGACACATCTCAAGTTTCTTTTATCTCTAAAAATATTTGAAACGATATTTTTATTTGTTTAGCTACAAAAACGCCATTTGAGTTCCTGCAGTTTTCATAATAAATTGCAAATTTTAGACGTCCATATGGCTGAAAATGCAAAAACGCCGTTTCTGGATGGGTGCCTCAGCATACTAAACTCCTGGAATTTTTCTGCCCATTGCCTCTAAACCAAAAACGCGTTTTGTTCGTTTTAGTTGTAAAAACGCCATTTCTCAAGGGTTCTTGAGCCTTTTAAGTGCAGTGTTCCACAGCACATCCACACCACACCAAATTGCAAATTTGGTGTGGCCAAACACTCCTTAAATCGCACTATTTGTTCGTATTAGCTGCAAAATCGTCGTTTTTTAACGTTTCCCAGCCTTGACAGTGGATGTATTCCTAAGAGTCTGGTGCTAGCATATATTGCACCTATCTATAAAGGAGGGGGTAAAGCAACTCCCAAGAGCTACTAACCAGTTGCACTGACTTCTCACATTTGAAAGGGTCCTAAGAAAATAAAATGTGGAATATATGGAGACAAATTATTTGTACAACCCAGAACAGCATGATTTTAGAGCTGATAGGTCATATTTCTCACAGTTTTGGATTTTTATGACAGAATCCCAAATGCTGTAGAGGAGCATATCAATATCCTGTAGATGTAATCTACACTGACTTTGCAAAGGCTTTGACAAACGTGACCATGGATTAATTTGACATACAATAAGTGCTATGGGGATAACCGGTATAATCGAGAGGTGGATCGTTAGCTTCCTAAACACAATGACTCCAGCAAGTGGTGGTAAATATTCACAAATCTTCCTCCTCCAAAGTAAGTAGCTGGGTTCCTGAGAGCACAGTTATAGCTCCAATTCTTCCCCATATTGTAATAATTGACAAAACAGTGAACCGCAGCTTTGTTCTGTCATTTGCTGACGATACCAGAGTTGGAATGGAGGTAACCTCAACAAGAAGATATCAACACACCTGCAAAATGGGCTGAGGAAAACAACAGGGAATCCAATGAGGACAAATTCCAACAACTTCGTTTTGGCCCTAACCAGGAGCTGAAGCGTAATACATCAAATAAATTAATATCACCCATCTTTGAAGTGAAAAACATCGAAGTAATAATGAACCAAATTTCGACTTCACCAGCCATATCCAAAGCAAAATATGACAAGCAAAAACATGTCTGGTTACATGCTAAGAACATTTAGAACTAGAGAACAAACACCCATCTTAAACTTATATAAATCCGTTATTCTTCCTCTCGTAGATTACTGTTCTATCCTTACCTTCCCACCGTCGCACTCGAGTTAGTACATAGAGCCTACAAGGGTCATATTATCACTGTTCCTGAAAAAAGAAACTATTGACAAAATATTAAACAGATAAATCTTTACTCCCCCGAAAGAAGAAGAGAATGATATAATATCATTTACATTTGGAAAATTTTAGAGGGACTGGTCCCTAACCTAACCTAGTCTAAACCTTGATTATGAAAATAAATGGGGGACATAAAAAAAATACGTATTTTTTTTATGTCCCCCATTTATTTTCA
>BDMR012750677.1:0-13220 GCA_002091895.1 Caridina multidentata
GAAATTTTCTCGCAAAATAGGGTAAAATTTTGTGAGCAAGGTCGCTCGTATCTTCGTTTGCTCGTACTAATAGTTGCTCGTACGATAGGGTTTTACTGTATGAGAGAGAGAGGCTGGAGATCAATATGTGCCATGGAATGTTCGCCATTTCTGAAGTTTCCTAGCGATGTTATCGTTAAGGATTACAAAAATAGTTTAGAAGGGCCAAAAAGACTGTTTTTCTATAAAATGAGAAAATCCAAAGAGAAAAATCAAACTTAAATTAAATATTTCCAAAAATAAACATCAAATTTTTTTATGAATTAGGTAAGTTTACAATAATAGGAAAAAACTTATAAATGAAAATCTTAATTGACTGGCATTATGATACAAGTAACTAATAACTAACTTAAAGATTTTGTGTTCTCAGTATCTCTTATTGTGCATTTAGTCTTCGTAAAAGGTAAATTTATGTATTGTTTTGATATATGAGTGCTAAAAGGGAGAGAAAATGTATTTAAAGACACAGTTACCTTTTTTCTCTGCTTAGTCTTTAACATCTTTCTCAATGCTTTTAATACTGCACGCTTCATTTTCTAACTACTATGAAAGAGTCTGTATAAATATTCTTGTAAACTAACACATGGTGAGTTCTTTCTCTGACATTAAGCTTGTTTTTAATACTGTCGCTTAGGAGTTTTCATGTTTCTGGCACCTGACATGTCGACGCCTAGAAGCAATGTTTTATTTTGTCATGTTTTTTGAAGTCTTGTGAACATTTACCTTTTATAATGGTTCAACAATTCTTCTCTCCATCTTTTCATCTATGGTATATGTGCTTATCTACCTACTTACACATATACATAACAGTAATTTTACATTGAAAAAAAAAGTATTTAACATTTTATGAATTATTGGATGCAATAAAAATATTTTGTCTTTTGCAGGTATGGTAAATTAATCCTATAACAGATTATCCCAAGGTATTTTGTCAGTTTCTTTTTAATATCTTTGGGTTATACCACGGTAATTTATCCATGATGTAACTTTTAAAATTGGGTCATAAACAACTTATCTCGCTTCTGTACTACAGTATGCTTTTTAAGTTAGAAACTGCTATATTTGTCCAATCCTACGACATTCTTTCTCATTCCACTTTCATACAGTGACATATGGTAACCACTTGTCATTTTAGTATATAAATGTGAGTTCTGAAGGCAAATAGTATTTTTTTCAAATTCAATACAAATTGTTTTTAGATGTAAGAAACAGCTTTCTTGGATCGTTGAAGGTTTTAATTAGAGATGAAAAGTATTACCCCAAACCCTTTATTAAAGACTTTAACTTCTATATTTTGAAAGATTTCACAATAAAGCAGCTGTAAGACATACTCCCTCAATAAGAGTTCAAGAGAGATTTCCTGTAGCTATGAGAGCGTGACAGACTCCTACTTCTTACACACTCAAGACATCGATGTTATGACAAAGTCATTAATCCTATCAAGAAGAGGTTACATGCAAATGTTCTTGAATCTTCCATGATCTACTTAATGTATAATGACTCTACATTACATGAATTCTTTTGCCTAATTCTGATTACAGTTCTCAACAGTAAGTTAAAATTCCTCAGATGACAAGACAATTTGTTTAGTTTAACTTAACTGTTACCTAAGTAGTTCACATCATATTCTTCAGTTATGATTTCAGTTGCATCATACATTCATATTTAATATTAATACAGTTATTAAATTAACTATTCATTTTATTATCTTAAATAATTAATCAATATTATTTTAATCCTTAATTTCTTTATATTTCTATTATTTAAATTTAAATATTACAATCACCGTAAAAAAGGCTTAATCACTATAGTCATTTTGTCCCTGAAAATCTAAATATATAAAATCTTACAACAGATTAAGGTCACATAGGTACTAAAAATATAGATGTAGATAAGAATATTTAAATATAAAAACTAATCAACTAATATGTAAGTTATTAAAATAGTTATTATAAATGCAATATTATATAAATAAAGATAAAGATGGGATTAACTCTAAAAGTTAAGTACATGATAAAATGCTATTATACATAAGAATACAAGATCTTATCACATACCGGTACTTTAAAAAAATTATATTGAAAGTTTAAAGATTAACGTTGACAAATTAATGTCAAAATATATCAATATTTAAATAATGTGTGTCACAAATACCCAGTATAAAATTATGAAAAATACGCAAAGTTAATACTTTGGAAAAATGCTTATTACCTATTACTATGTCTTCTAGTGATAGCGATAAGAACAAGCATTTCTTACGAAAACACCTAAATGAAACTTATTTTATGGCATTTATTTCACTTATTTCCAGAAAATCATAAGTCAAAATGACCAGTCTTTAAAACAGACAAATTTCTTAACTCATAACCACTCGCTCAAAATCTAAATTACATTCAATCACTTAATAAAACTATACACAAAGCTTAGCAAATCTCATCTAACTCGTCTGAAGAGCTTGTGAGACCTCACAAGTTCTTCAAAACATGGTTACCTTTCAAATCCAAGAAGAAAAAGCAGGGATTCAGTTACCATATGAACTCAAAACTAAAAGACTGCTCGGTCACATCATAAAACACCTGACGACGCTAATCAATACAACCAGGCAAAACGTGCCTTTACAACATTAAAATTCAGGGCATCAGAGAGAATAACCGTCATCACCTCTGCCCAACTTCCATCTCTGCCAGAACACTAAAGAACACCAGAGAGAACAGTAACTTCCATCTCTCCTATAACCACAAAACAACTGATAAAGTTTCATTGCTAAGATACTGCGATAAAGCACAAACTACTTCATTTAACCACTACCTCAAAATCATAACTCGCAGAGTTTTCGGACACTACTGGCTCTCCCCAATAACTTACTATGACAGCACTGGCCTGGACTATAGCTAAAAACTAAGAAGTCAGTATTCCATAATAAACAGTTTGGGAATATCGAGACCGCAGGTATCAGTCCTAAAAACTAAAGCAGGTAGTACTCAGGTAAAACAACTGCGAAACCAAACAGCTAACAGCTGCATCAAATACCAGATCAAAATCTTAACTAACAAAAAGCCACCACTAAAAACTGATATATGAGCCTTTAACTGTCATTAACCAACAACTGCAAAACACTCAATTGAGAGTTTCACAACTGACAAAACAATTACCAAACATCAACTTGTAATATGTGCTGAAAAAATTACCCTGATTAGCTTCATATTATCAACTATTTTTCATGATATTCATCAATACTTATTAACTTCATAAAAAAAAATATATATATCAGTGTTCATTTTATGAAAGAAAGAAAGATATTTGACTTAACTTCTGTTTGTCCTTGGCCGTGCATCTCTGGATTTAGCTGATTGAACAAATGATTCATGGTCACCATCATTGACTGCAAGTAGATAACCTCGCTGCCAAACACCAGGCCCTAATGTTGCCATCTTGGGTAGAAAGCCCACACAGATACGTCACCAACACGTCATGAATACCGGCCAATCCCTGCTTACAGAATCATCCACACCAGTGATATCACGTAGTCTCAGCAAATCTCCACACAGAAGAATGACGGCACACATCTTGTTTCTCGACCGATCTGCTTGCAATTCTCCACTGAAGATATCCGATGAATCATGCATCAGCTATCTTGTTGATCTGCAGACGCTTTCTTGATAGCTCGAAAATTTTTTAACTTATGCTCTGCATTTTTCCAAACGTCGAAGTTCAGTTGCTCTTGATTTCGTTGTTGTTCTTGCCAAAACTGACTGAAACTGCCATAAACACGTAGAACATCATTGCTGAAGTTAATTTCTTGAGCAATTTCTGCTAACTTGTAAACTCGATGAAGTCTCCTTTACTATATGAACGCGTTTGCTGACTTCTGCTAGCTGTTACCTTGCATCTTGCTGATACCACTGGGGTGGTATCAACACCACTGGGGTGTCTGTCGCTGTTTTTGCTGCTGCTGTTTTACTGCTACTTTTCTGTTTATACGGCTGCTTCGCTGAACACAGTCGTCGATTTTGTTAAGATGACAATCTGAAGTCTTAGTTACCAGACGCATTTTATCTTCTTGCTACAAACTATCGTTGAATCAGAACACAGGTTTATCTGTACGTCAAGATCTCTTTTGCATACAAGATTCGAAGATATGAGCCCTATTTCACCTCAACAGAAGGTACTTTAACCACTACTTAGGTACTTTAACCCACTGCCAACCATTGTAAGAAAACAGTTTTCTTTGGCGTTGAAGGTTTTAAATAAGAGATGACAAGGATAACCCCAAACCCTTACAGCAGCTGTAAGATAGACTCCCTCTATGGGAGTTCAAGAGAGTGTTGTTCTTGCTATGAGAGCTTGTGACAAACTCCTACTACGTACTCAATACATCAATGTTAAGACAAAGTCATAAACTTAGGCAATTTTGGAATGAAGTTCGAAAACAGGTTGTGGTAAAAATGTTTCTGTTATTAATAAGGAAACGGTAAGTTTGGACATTGCTGAAATATTTACTAAGAGGTTTCTTGCCCTACAAGATTACTCATTGGACCAAGAAAATTAATTTATTAATAGTTTCAAAGAAAATTGGCTGCATGGAAATAAGATGCATCTGAAAATATCTGTACCTTCTTTAAAAACAATTATAATGTCTTTCATGATGGTATTCATTCTTTGTTTTTTAGGAAAACATCAGATAAGTTTTAAATGCATTGTCTCATTTTTTTTTAAATCCTGTTTTACTCACTGTTACTTGCCTTCTAGTCTGCTGAGTGGCACAATCAACCCAATTGTCCAAGATAAAAAAGGAAATATAAATGATGCTTCCAATTACGGACCGGTCATGCAGTCATCTTGCATTCTAAAAATTTTTTTGAAACATATGTTTTAAATGTTCTTTCTGAAAGTTGTTCCTTGATCACGGGCAGTTCAGTTTTAAGAAAAATATTTTGACAACAGACGCCTGCTTTACCCTTAAAGAAATAATGTATGAATACTCAAAATCAAATAAGGGGGGATTTGTAACATATATAGATTTGTCTAAGGCATTTGATAATGTAAATTATTTTTTTCTTGGGAAGAAGTTAATAGATATGAATGTTCCTGTAGATATAATTTTTATTATCTTGCACTACTTAAGAAATCAACTCGCTAGAATCAGATAGAAAAATGTATTTGGCAGATATCATATGATAGGAGTGACACAAGATGGTATACTGTCCCCTTTCCTGTTCAATTTTTTTATAGATAATATTATAAATGAAATTTCTTGTGTGACGAATGGCTTTACCTTAGGTGTAATGAAAATGAATATAATAGTATATGCAGATGATATTGCCATTGTTGCAGAGTCATTGCAAGAAATGGAGAATATTTATGCATAGCTTGTGTCATTGGTTGGACATCACAGACTATCTGTAAATAAAGAAAAATGCAAATGTATGAAATTTGGTACTCTGGCTGTACTGGATAATGGTAACAGAGTGATTTTAGGAGGTGATAAGAGCTTTGTCTTCAAAGATTTTATGTAAATTTTAACTCCCTGTTTCACAGCTTTATGCACGTTGCTCTTGAAACAATTATGCATTTATTTAATTCATACGGTATTGTAAACCACAATACAGAATTAGTTTGTGGAATAATTATTTGACTTATGGTAGATGTATTTTCAAAACCTTTGAAATAGCCTTTGCCAATGCTTTTAAAAAGATATTAGGTGTTCCATCATATATGAGCAACCACCTTACTGCTGATATTTTTTGGCAGTTATTGTTTAAACTCACTTAGCTCTGTGTCAGGCAAACTGTCTGGTTAGATTAACGAAATATCAATGCCTTTCAATTAAGATTAATTTGATATTCCTAAAATCTGGTTATTTTTACTTGTTTGTTCCCAAACTTTTTAAAGATATTTATGATATTGATGTATTTTGGCAGTCTCCTGATATTCTTTCTCGAATCACTTGGGTGCAGACACAGGAACAGAGAGGGCGCTTTTGTCCGCATTTTAATGCTTAAGAATATTGATTAATTTTGAAAATATTAATATTAAGAATATTGATTACTTTTGAGAATACAGTGGAACCTTAGTTTACGAGCATAATTCGTTCCGGAAAAGTGTTCGTAAACCGATTTACTCGTATAAGGGAACGAATTTCCCCATAAAAATTAATGTAAATAGAGATAATACGTTCCAGGAAACCAAAAATATTCATATAAAAATAAACTTACTGTACTGTACAGTACAATATATGTTCATAAAGTATAATAAAAACAATTATAAATTAATGTAAACATAAATCTAATTATAACTTGATGCAAACCTAAAACATATAAATCTGAAGTTTACCAAACCATCCTTGGCTTGCTTTAAAACTCTCTTCATCGGACGATGAACCTGGCGATTTTGTTACGAGCTCAGCGTATAATAGCATTGCCTTCTCGCAGATAATGTTTTCATTCACACTATCGCCTGCCATTTGCTTTTTGTTGATCCAAACAAGCAATAAATTTTCAACTTCGTCGAGAAAACGTGGCCGTTGCTTAGCAGAATTTCGAGAAACACTTTTTTCTGCATCTAGCTCCAATAATTCTTCCTTCTTTTTCAAAATGGTGCAAATCATTGAGCTGGATCTGTTATACAACCAGGCAATGTCCGCAACACGCATGCCTCCTTCATGCTTCGTGATGATTTCTTTTTTCATGTCCACTGTTATCATCTCTTTCTTCTTCCCACTTTCCATGGTAGGCTTTTACTTCCTAGGAGCCATAGTGTATTGTAGCTTTAATATTACACTAATTACTACAATGCACTTAATGTAAAGTATTAACAATGCAAAACACAAGACGCAAAATACTGTACTGTATACTGTTTTATGCACACGTGGTTTATTAAACAACAATGGTAAAGAGGTTTGATGCACTCGATACGAGGGCTGCCCACGGGTTGCTGACTTGAATGGCCAAATAAGAACCATCCAATTGCCGCGCGCATGATTTGAACATTTTTCGTCGTCTCAGTCAATGCTCATATAACAAGAGTGTTCACTCGTAAACCAATGCAAAATTCCACAAACATTTTTGCTCGGACTACAAAACATTCGTATACCAAGTTACTCGTAAACCAAGGTTCTGCCATATTAATTTTAAGAATATTGATTAAATGGCAACAAGGCGCATGCGCAGACTAATAATGCACAATCTTTCACTGTAATACCTTAACAGTTCGGTTTAGTGCTAAGTTTAGTTTAAGATGAATTGTAAAACAAATTAAAACTTCCATTGCAAATATTATTGAGCACTACTTTATCACTCTGAATTTGAGAACAATGGAAGTCAAAGCTAAAAAAGAAAATACAAACAAACTAACAATGTAATGCTAAATGATACAATGAAGCATGTTATAAGAATGGAGTTAAAAAAGTGGTGGAGTTAATCATTACTTTTCCTCACCTTATGTGATATTTATGCATTTTTTTCTACTAGTTTTTTTACCATTCCATTTGCATTTCCTCTATCTTTTCTGCATGCAAATACATTTGAGGGACATGCTGACAGTAAAGGTTCTGAAACTACCATTTAAGGGGTAATGGATGGCTCAGTGGTAGAGGCTTCGGATGGCCTACTTGAACGCTTAGTGTTTCAGTTCCCACTACGTTAGTTCCTGTGTGGCTGTAATTTGCATAAAGAAATGCATATTCATGTGTTTATGTGTATACTCTAATATGCTTGCATGTCTTTAAAGGATTTTGATACCTTACTATTTCAAATGAATATTGAAGTTAAATGAACATTCAGCATATTCTTCCTTTTCCTGATTCTGAATATTTCACAGGGAACTGAACACTGAGACTTCATTTTGCTGACATGTAAAGAAAGAGAGAGAGAGAAAGAAAAAAAGGAGAGAGAGCAATAATGATTAGGAAAAACAAAGTGTTATTATATTTAGGAGTCTCTGCTAATGCATGGAGTTTCATTTACAGCATGTTAAGTGAGAATCGACCGAAAAAAAAAAAAATGGACAAGATGCAGGGAGGAGTTCCAACACAACTTTCCTTATGTTTTTCAAGAGTTTGTTTAACGTGCTTTGTTTTATCATTTAACATTACATTGTGAGTTTGTTTTTTTCTGTTTTAACTTTGACCTCCATTGTTCTTGAATTCTGTGTGATAAGGTAGTGCTCAATAATATTTGCAATGGAGGTTTTAATTTGTTTTACTATTCATCTTGAACTAAACTGAATTCTCAAGGCATTACAGTGAAAGATAGTGCATTATTAGTCTGCGCATGCACATTGTTGCCATTTGGATTGTAAGATGTGTGTGGCAGAACAGATTATATGTCAGCAGAAAGCATATATTTGAATGTACGTCTTTGGTGAATTAAAAGGTGCGCCAGTTTTCTCATATCACTAACACAAGGAGAAAGCAATATTATTCATTTTTTGATAGACTGCTGTCATTCCTAAAAATACTAGAAGTAAAAATACCCTGTGGTTTCACATCATGAAAATGGCAAAGAAAAGTGGTACAGGTGGAAGTGGAGCCAACTGCACCTTGCTACTCAGTGGTGGTCAATTGAACTTGGCTAGTAGGAAGTGTTAATTGTTGCATGCAGTAATCTGAGTTAGGAGTTTAGTGTTTTTTCATTCTTTTTTTTTATACAATACCATTTTGAGTCCAGTTTTCTGGGTCTGCCACCTCCTTCAAGTCTGGATAACCAAGGTTTCACTTTAATTGTGGATGCATGTCTTTTGGTAGTAATTGACTGGGCAGTAAGTTAGCCGTGTGGCTTGAAGTAGATGTCCAAATTTTCTGTAAGTCATTTGAGTTAAGGCCACCCTTTGGCTCACAGTTGGGAATATACAATATATATAGTAATGATAGTTTTCATATCATTTTCTAAGCTATTGCAGTTGCTTAGAAATAAACTTAGAAAGCTCTTTTTAATGCCAATACTATTTTTATGTTTTTCAGACGTGATCTATCTTTCACAAAAACGCAGCACCTTTATAATCCTTGGAATGATGGAAAGCCTGTTAAAATTGGTCGTGATGGCCAGGTAAGCTATACAGCTTGGAAAGTAGCTATTTAGCCTATTTGTTAATTTTTATTTAATACCCAGTTTTCCACAGAATTCATCCATCCACATCTACATACACTGAGGTGTATAAATATATATCCGGCTTACTGTCCCAGATTATTTCTGTTAAGCCTCCTTCTCACTCTCAAAGATCAGCATTGGAATACTTTAGCTAGGTTGATCTAGATTACGTAGTTTGGCATATGATTATTTGCAATGTTCTAATGGTACATGTAATGTACAATTCTTATTTTTATGAATAAAACAGAATTTAGCAACCTGCGAGTAACATTCATTTGTCATTCTTTTCCCCACACTTTTAACATAGCTGAGATTGATCATCCTTTTGTAAAGCATGGAAATGATCTTGAGTTCCTAGGGAAATGTCAGGGCTTTGAAAGTTGACATGAAAAGTTATTCTTTCTTTTTTACCCTTTCTTTTTCAATATATGAGGACCCTACTTGTTTTTTAGCATGTTCTGAGTTTGCACTTGATTTTTGTCTTTACAAATAATGCATTAAAACTGTGAATGCTTGTTCCTACCATACACCAGTAATGTATACTCATTGTCCTTTAGCGTATTTATTTGTTCTTGATTTTGGAGAGGAGGATGAACTTCTCAGATGTGTTTTGTAATACACTCCAGGCTCTATAGTCCAAGAGTCTGTAATGTAAAATCTAAAATCATCTATAATAAAAAATGAAAAGTAAATTGTACGTAAGTGTATAATAGAGAAAAATAGTGTTTCTCATCACTTTCAGTCATTTGTAACCTTTTGATATTATTATTGCATACAATTATGAAACACTTATTTTCTAAAGAAAAGCAGTTGTTTTCCCCTAAACGTTTTACAGCACAAATGTCTAATTGCTGTACAGTCATATCCTAATAGCATCTGTAATCCAAAATGATCCAAGTCCCAGTCCTTTCAGATTAAAGAGGCTGAAGATACACTTCATTTGTTTTTGGTTTCTTTAATTCTTTTAATTGTTTTACTACCTATAGCAAATACAACACAGTGCTACTTAATCCATATATTCTGAGTAAATCAACGTAAATGTCACTTTTATTTTTATTGTACCTTTTCTTTGTTAAGTTAGGTTGCATGCTTGTGTGTTCTTAGTTGATATTTGCAGTTGTTTCAGCATTTCTTCTTCAGTGATTGCAGCTGTGAACAGTCATATGAGGTATATTTATCATGTTTCTTGCATTAAACCTTTCAAACTTATTCCACTAAGAAAGCCTTATTCTCCCAATCACTTCTGCTATGTCTCTTTTCTACCTGAGCATTCTTTCATAGTAAAAATATCAGAAACGTCATTTGGGAGGGAAATTTTGCCACATACTTTTCTCTAGTCCATGTCCTTCGGGAGAAGAGTGTTTAAAATGATATATTGCCCTCCTAAGAAGAGCTTGCCCAGATATGGAAGTGTGAAGTATTCCAAGCAATAATTGATTCAACTTTCTGAAAACGAATACTACTGCATAATTACCTAAAGTTTATAACATTCTTATGAAACAAACTAAACTTTATATGCTTCATAGGTAATAATACATTTGAATTGGCAGAACATCACATGACAAAGGGATGATCATCTTCTAAGGGTGAAGTCATAACTGTATTATTTCTCTAATCTACCTAGTATTTTCATTTCATGAATATAGTAATTTCCATTACCCTTAGGATATTATATACTGGGAAATTAGACTCTGGAGTGTTGAAACTCTTCTGTGTGCTTTCAAGTTAGTTCAGTATTCAGTAAATAGCCATTTTTATCAGTTCACCCTGCAATGTGTTGAATATTCCTGTAACTCCTCCAATAGCCTCAGGAAATACCAAAGAAATTTTGTAGTCACATGACTGTCCTCAGGGCTCTAGAATGATTTTAGTAGCAATATATTGGCCATGAACAAGAGGTGACAACCATGGAAGTATTTGTTGCATACCACTGCCTTACCTACAGTGACAAGAGCTGACTTACGATAACAACTCCACTGTATCCTTCATCGCTTTCTCATTGTATTGTTCTCAGTTTTGCTGGTAACAAAGTAATATTGGAGTCCTGCCTCTTTAGCTTGTGAAGTTTTGTGTTTGGTAAAAAAAAACCCTGGCTGGTCTAACTGTGATTTTTTTACTTGGAAATATTTTGTGAATATGTTATTTTCATGAAATGTCATCAAAGGAATGAAGACTTGATATTTCAGCTCACTAATTTATATGAATTTTCTGGATGCTGCTGCTTATTATTGGCTGTTAGAGCAATAATGCCATTGCAGTATTAGTGAGGGCACATTGAGAGATGCCATTTGCCTTCAGACTTAAGATGTACTTTTTTTTACATTCCGTGGATAGACGGAATGTATCAAGCTGACAAAAGGAGGGGATATCTTTGAAATAATAGACTGTACTTTTGTTGCTTCTCCATTCCTTCTCTTAATCGCTTATCTTCCCCTGCACTTTGTTTTCATTGTCATCCTTCTGGGCTTTGTATTTAGCTTGATTAAGGCAGGCAAGATTAGACCCCAGTTTGGCAAATTTTTTAAAAACTCTCCAAATGGAGTTTATGCTTAAACTATTGCAACATATTCATTCTAATATATGAGACTGGTAATACTTAAGTTCTTTATTTGAGATGGGAGGTTAATTACTTTTGAATAATGATGTTCCGAAGTGGGAACAGTGGTAGTATTTGTATATTGTAATATAGCATCTGTACCTATTTGATCTTGATTATATGCATATTCTTATTCCTGTTTTATTGATCTAAGCAAACATGAAAGCTGTAATATACCAAAATTTACCTATGATGAAGTAGCATCACTGGATTTCATGTGGAGTTTCATTCTGTGTGGTTATGGGATGCTTCCTATGGAAAATTTGTTTTGGTGAAAATTCAGTCGCTGTAGCCGTTTCTTGTCTCAGTGTCTCAAAATAAGTTTAGGAAGGTCAGGTGAATCTCTGCATATATCAAACACTAACTAATTAGCATAACAATAAGTGGTAAAATACAGACCTTATTCCAGCATTTAAGACTTTGCTGTGGAACTCTCTCTACCGATGTACTCGTATGCCTGTTGCCATGTTTTTGGTCACTATGTTTGTAAAATGTTCTGGTAAGGAACTCTGATAATACTGGAATACAGGTTATTGTAATAATTATTATTTTGTGGTTATCCATTCAAAAAAATAACCAAATATACAAACTTACCCCTGTACTTAGGTAAAACTAAGAAAATTATGATCTTTCTTCGGAACTAGAGTGGTTGGAGACATTACGAATCGTAAAGTCTTCTTTGATAACGATGAAAGCAGCAGGAAAGGTGTGGGATGAGAGTCTAAAAAATTGCCCAATGATCTATTTTGAAGACATGATAAAAAAAAACAGATTAGGAGTATGGCACCCATGAACATTTTTGCCAAGCATTTTTACTTGTTATAAAATGGAATGAAGTCCAGTAGCTGTGGTCATGAATTATGATTTTATGGATGCTGAGCACTGGAAAAGGCAGGGGAAAAAAATATTGATATAACACCGAAAGCTGATTCATAAATACAAGTTTATGGAAGAAATGGATCTGATGGATCAGCATTTGTCTTATTTCAGGTCAACAGCTCTGTCTATCATTTGAAAAATACCCTATGCAGTTCAGCAAAGTCAATTCTTTATAAAGTGTCAAACACAGTAATGCTTTAGTTTAACTTGAATTTAGCAAATCTACAGTAGGGTGACTATTCTCCAAAACAACCCCAGAGTGCACCAATAAGATTGGACCAGTTGGACATAAACCATATATAATATAGCAGGTGGAACATGTCTTTTTAATAAGCAAGGTCAGTGGATAAATAGCAAGACATGCACACGAGAATAATATGCTGTGGTTGAAAGATACTCTTCCACATCCAGCATATGAAAAACCTGCCTGAAAAATGGTAGTTTTTGCATTTCAGATTGGTTGCAGCATTAAAGAGGTGTAAGGTGATTATAATATGAATATTTAATTATTGAAAGAGAATGTTAAATTAATCTCATAATATCATATAATCGTCAAAATGATGAAATCGAACAGAAATCATAGGCGACAGTAAGTCGGCTGAAAACTGAAAGTCAACAAA
>BDMR012750678.1:0-13255 GCA_002091895.1 Caridina multidentata
TTCTCCTTTACCTTCTGCCGCTGCAATTCTAACCCCCGACCTCCCACTGTCTGATGATGGGGATCTTGGGGCATCTGCTCTGCCTGATTCTGTAAATGTACAAGATTCTAGTCCAGGTATGTATGAATTTATGTAATTGCTAAATACCAAATTTTCGGGTAGCTCTCACTGTTTTACTATTTAGTCTTTTACTGAATAATTCAAGGTCTTTACCTTACTTATTAGTTTAGCTATGGCATATTAATAGTACTCTTACTATTTACTGCTGCGGACATCATGACTCAGCGGCTTTCCTTTTTCAATCATAAAATGTAGAATTTTTTTTATTTGTTAAAGTGATTTTCCTCTCCCTACTCACATTTGTCATGCATGCTAAAATTTACATCAAATATTGTTAGGTAAGCATAGCGAGATGTATTTAAATTCTAAGTACAGATTTCTTTACAATGTCTCTCATTGAGGATGAGGCTCTTTCAGAAACATCTTATTAATTCTTGTCATTATTCTTTCCAGGTGATTGTGATATGACAAAAGAACAGCGACATCTCCAAAAACGACAATTTGTGATACAAGAATTAGTGGAAACGGAGCGAATTTATGTTAGATATTTAGCAGATACTGTTGAGGGTTACATAACAGAAATGAGAAATCCTGACTCAGAAATCAAAATGCCAGATGATCTAAAGGATGGAAAAGACAAGATGGTCTTTGGAAACTTAGAAGCAATATATGAATGGCACAGAGAGTAAGTTCAGTTTTGTTTGCCATTTAGAAGTTTCAAAGATATCTTCATTTTAAAGTATAGCATTTTAACAGCATACAGTCCTAGACTATGAAATTATGTTTGTTAGCCATTAGTTAAATAATTTTCTCCTTGCAGTTTCTTCATGAAAAATATAGAAAGATGCTTAGAGCATCCCGAGGAGATTGGTGCCGTATTTCAACGAAGCGAAAAACGACTACAGATATACGTCAAATATTGTCAGAATAAGCCAACATCGGAGTATATAGTATCAGAACATTTGACTTACTTTGAGGTAGGCCTTACCACATTAAGGTATAACATACTTCAACACATATAAACTTGAAAAATATGAATATCGGGATATCATTGTAAAGTTTATAACAGATTTCTAGCTAACAGTGTACTCATGGCAAACTATTTCAGGAGCTGAGGCAGAAGTGTGGTCACAAGTTGCAGTTACCTGACTTATTAATCAAGCCAGTGCAAAGAATGATGAAGTACCAGTTATTGTTAAGAGACATCCTTAAGCACACAGAAAGAGCTGGGCTTCACCAGGAAGTGGAACCTCTTAAGAGAGCTTTAAATATTATGATAGTTGTTCCAAAGGCTGCCAATGACATGATGAACGTTGGACGGTTGCAAGGTTTTGATGTAAGCTGAAGCATCAAATTTTTACTTTCCTCTTTTAATTCATCTAATCAATTATATATTGAATGTGTTCCAAATAAATTTTGTATTGCCTGTGTTATCAAGGAGTACATTGTATTTTCACTGTTGAGCATATATGTAAATGGTTTATAAAATAGTTTTGGTTGATAATCAATAAAACTGTAAGTTATTCAAGAAATTTGTTATGCCAAAATTAAGGACCATTTGATCTTGTAAAAATCAATATATTGAAATTCTTTTTTTCTTTCAGGGAAAAATTATGGCCCAGGGCAAGCTTTTGATGTATGGACCATTAATGTGTTGTGAAGGATCAAGTGCTCATAACTTTAGAGGAAAAGATTTGATGGTGTTTCTGTTTGAACAGTCTATCATCTTCTCAGAAAGTGGCCGAAAGAAAAACCAGTTCTCTAATCCAATTTATGCATATAAGAGTCATTTACAGGTTTGTTGGGTCTTGGAGCTGTGTAAGATATTAACTATGCATTTAATTTTGTTGGATGTTAACACATGCAGAGCTAGTATGCTACAAAGTTCCAGTATTTGCTAATGATTGATAGCTTTGAAATATTGCATCACAGATATAACAGTAAGTTACAGTTTCTTGCAAGTAATTTTTCTCTATACTGGTACGTATTTTAGTCTATCATTCACTGAGTAGTTAATTGTTTATACTGTATATAGTGCTTGAGACCATGTCAATTTTCTGCAAGAATGGTAGGAAATGCTTTTTTTTTGTGTTTGTTAAAGGCTCAGATCAGATAATAAATATTATGTTTTTCACTATATAGGTCAACAAGATGGTTTTAGAAGAAAGCGTAGATGATGGGGACCCCCTCAAGTTCGTTCTCAAATCTACGGATCCTAGAAAGCCAAACCTAGCGTTTGTTTGCCAGGGGGCTTCTGATGATGACAGAAATCAGTGGGTTTCACAGATCCGGCATCTCTTACAGACACAAAAGGACTTCCTCAAAGCCATTCAGTCTCCAATAGCTTACCAAAAGGAACAGAACAAAAATACGTAAGTATTCTTCTCTTGTGAATGAATTCTGTGGCCTGCATGCCAGTTGATGGTGAAGGAGATGAAAAAACTGAAATGGTGATGGAGGTGATGGTGATGGGATTAATTGAGGTGATGGAAAAGTTGTTGAACTAGTGACTAGGTGATCAGAACACAAGTGATCAGTGGTGAATAATAGGGAATGATCAGAAAATAATAAAAGAGAAAAAGTTTAAATGCAATGATAAGACATATGCAGGAGGTGCATTCATTGCCACGATCTTAAATAAAGGATTATTATTTTATCTCCTTTCTGAAGAAAAACAAAATATTCCAATAGCTCTTTAGCTTAGTTTGTTAACAATGAAACAAGTTACCAAAACAGTGGTTGGAAGTATGGGGGAAACCAAAAAAACACTATAATGTATATCACTTTAATTGACTGTTAAAATTTTGGATGTAAAAGATTTGGAAACTTAAATTTATCTAATTGCAAGTGACTGATTAAACTAGGGTTGTTTAACAATATCCATTCCACAGGATTACTACAATACTTTTCAAATAATTGTATACAGTATTTCATGCACCATATGAACTGTACTTCGCATTTTTTATCCGATTCTCATTTTTTGAGCGCTTTTTATATATAAAAGAAAAGGTTGTTCAGCTAATGTCCTTTTAATCAAAGTGTAGTCTGTGCCATACAGAGAGAGGTCCACCTTTGGTCTTCTCTAATTCTTTCAAACTTTGTTTGCTTCTGGGCAACTGATTGTGAAAGTTAGTTGTTTTAGAAGAATTAAATTGTCATTCAGTGTGCCCTAGACACACAGTACTTGAATCCTCAAAGAGTGGCTATAGCTTGTCAAAATTTCGTCAGAAAATCTTTATTCATTTTTAGAAAATTTTGGCTTTCCTTTTAATTTGTTTGTAAATTCTGTATGATTGTTCCTCATGGTAGTTATTCAACAGTTACTTTATTTTTGTAAGGGAGACTTGGATCTCTGTATTAATAGTTTTCCCCCTTTACTTTTAAAAGTATACATGTTCTTTTATTGATGACTGTTGTTTATGAACAATCTAAACTGAACAAAAACTAGTAATCAAATACTATTGTAAATTAAAATATAGGATCTAAGCATCCTTGATCGAATTATGTTCATCCATGTTGATTTATAAATTAGTTTTTTATGACATTTTTATAAACTATAAGATGTAGCATTTTATTACGCTGTGCTAGGAAGTGAAGTCGAGGCTTAGCTGTTGTTAAATGGTGATAAATTGGAGGGATAACCTTTGAAAGTGTGTTAGCATGTTGTGGTACTTATTAATTTCTGTTTTGGAAACGTAAGTGATTATTAAGTGCAGTGGCTGCATGTCACGCGTGACCCTCCGGTTAAGCCTAAAGCCATCTCCAATTACCCCTTCTATGGAGGGATGCAGGAGAGGGGCTCCATGTTGTCCATATTACTACAGATTTGTAGTTCATGCAGTCCTAAATAATAATGTGTTACTGAAAAACACCCTCATGCAAGTATGAATGTTGGTGGTATGACAATTCCTAAGTGCAAAAGCAAACCTTTTGTTTGAGCTTAGATTATCTAGGTTTCTGCCATTTATGGAAATAATTACAAAAAATATATTCAACATGATGATTCATGCATATGTACAGCTGCATCCCCCAACCAGTTATTCATATCCTTGAAAACTCAGTGTTTGTATATAAAATATCTCATTATGAATAAAAGTTGGTGATTTTTATCTGCCTTTTTATATTAATATAAACTTTTGAGACATGCTTTCAAAATTGGGATTTGGTGTTAAGAAGAATGCATCATCTAGTGAGATCACTTCAGGTACTTCACAGTTCAATGCATAAAATTTACTTGATTGTTCATGTTTAAAATGGAATGTTGGAACTGTTTGGTATTATGTTATTGAATCTGTTTCTGCGCTTTTATCTGCGGTTGGCGCCATCTGTCCCTCATCAAAGCAGTAATATCCAACTTTAGTGTTGTAGCACTTCCTTGCAAATATACAAAAACAGCCTTAGAATTTTACCAACCTGAGTATTTTACATTTTTATAAACTATTATTTGTGCTCTGGTAAGTACTGAAATTAACCAAAACAAATACCGTATCTTTTTAACAATTCTTACCTCACTTATTATTCTTTTCATACTTCATTAGCCTCTTAAGTGAGTGCACTCTACTTAGCGATGAGTGATGCAGTTTCCGCGGCCCTTCCCCATTTTATCATACTCGGTATGGCCTTGATGTCACATGCTTTACCTAAAACATTTTATCACCAGTGCTAAACTTCAGTCTTTACATGTAAAGTTCTGGGTATATGTGGAAGTGATTCTATCAGTATCTGCTAGCCATACCTTGACATGTTTGTTAAATATACATGATGGAACTTTTTTATTGCAAGCTGCAGTATAAGTTTGCAAAAGGTGAAACTGACTAGTAAATTCACTTTCTTCTTCAGTAGGACTTTCACTAATATGCTTTCAAAAAGCACTTATTTTATAGATACTGATAACAGAAATGCATATTTCAGTAATAAAAGAGTAACAGAACATCATTTGTCTCTGATCAGTGGGTATGTTAAGATCTAGCAGCATAAAGAAAACGGTAAATTAAGGGGTAATGACAGCTCACATGAAAACATTTCATATGGAATTGTCTTGGGTTTCATTAAGAGCATTATCTGAATGAAAGAAACACACAGTATGGCAAAAAAGTTAACACTACATAAAGTTATGACACTACACTACATAAAGTTAACACTGTACATATAAAACTGCCATAAGAGATATAAATATCATGAAACGATTAGTAACCAATTAAAATCATTTAAATTTTCAAATCTGCTTAACCTTTCACTACAAAAATACTACAAAGTATAGTTTTTACTTCAATGTTATTACAGGTATCAGTAAACTTTCTTTTGCAATACCTATTTAATTATTTAGTGAGATACAGCATTATCAATTATGCATTTACAAACTCTGCTTTCCCTTCAAAGTAACAACAGTTCATTATTATCTATTCCAAGAGTAAAATTGAATAAAGAATAAAATACTGCTTAACTTTACATAAATGAGATATTCCATCTTCATGAGAAACTGCATTAGCTTGGAACAGTGAATGGCAAAATGGTACTTTACTATGAACATGCCAGAAAAAATATACAGGAACCTTAATTCCTGGACATTTTGGAAGAAACATTCTGTATAGTATACACTTTAGATATATATAAAATTTAGGTGAAGTTTTAAACTCCTGATATTACAGATTTTAAAAAGGCTTTAAATTGATAATATATAATTTTTAAGTACATTATGTTCTTAATTTATATTTCTTCTTAAGTATGCCCTGGGATTTTTCACATAAAGATGAAACAGATTTTTTTATATATCTTGATCTTCCAGTTTCCTCCACTTCATTTTTTAAATCCATTTTTTATTTTTTATATATTCTCTTATATTTTAGCAGTGTAATATCCTTTTATTGAACAAAAAGTCCTGGAGCATTCCTTCCTGATACATATGTATTGGCTGTCTAAAGTTTAAAACATTTTCCTAGGCTCTCTAAAACCTCACAGTGGAATACTATATTAATTTATATGGTGACTTTTCATGCCCTTGTCTCACATTAGCTTTCACATCCATTCTTTCACTTACCTTGCCTACAGCTACATCATGTGCTCTGCAAGTTTCACAGAGCTTATCACTGCTTTTAGTAGTAGTTGTCAAGAGTTTCACACATCCCACAGTCATTCTTCTTCCGGAGCATGAATCTCATTTTCATCACTGTGTATCTTATATTGCATTTGTAACTTCATAAAACTGAATCAGTCTTCAGTGGGGCAGGACTAAACAAACTTGAAGTGTACAGTAGGTGACACAAACTGGAATGAATAATGATGTGGGGATACAGAATGAATTATGACTAAAAAGTATATGAGGTAGGGTGCAATAAGCCTGGATTATGCTAAAAGTGCATGGTTTTCTTAAACATGGATTTGAAAAAGTAACTAACTTATTTGCAAGTGGTGTGATGGCAATATTAGAACTTTGATGTGCAATAGAGAATGCTACTGTATTTGACAAAACCAAGTTCAAGAAACAGAAAGGTAGAGATGGCATAATTCTGTTACATACTCCTTTAATTAGCCAGGAAAGAGAAACTGAAACTTGCTAAAATAATATTTCTTATTGACTGAAAATATTAGGATGCCAAAGCCAAGTGTATTTCCCAAATTTCAGCTGTTCCAGGTTGTCTTGTCCCCATAATCTATATCCGAATAATGAGATACTCTGGTCAATGCATAAATTAAATAGTGAAAATAAAATCCATGGTGACTACAACAGATCACCAGTGAAAACTCTAAAATACAAATAAAATATAATAGACAAGAACTATCTTTTTTTACATGTAAAATATAAGATGCTGGAGAAATTGGGCCTTAACCATACTGCAAATTTGAATTTTCAGCTCTACAATCTGTGTGTACTTTTTCACTTGTTTCTTGTTGACCAAGTAAATCAGTAAGTACTGTAACTGCAAATGTGAATAAATGAGGTATGGAATATATTTAGAAACAGTTCCAGATTAAGTACTGAAACCCTGTTTAGCTTCTAACCATATTGACCACATTTTGACACTATGGTACTTTATGTTTTCACTGACATTTACAGCTGACTGAAATCTGTAATTTCCTCCATTGTATCAACTTCAACTGACAACAGGGCATAAGTCATAAAAATATACTACTTTTAGTACTCCCCATCATTACAAATGACTTCTTAAGACTACAGAAACTGTATTAATCTCTAATGATGCACAATTGATGAGACAAGATTTAAATTTCTATACATCAGAAAACAGACTAGATAATGGAGGAATTGAAAGCACAATAGGAGATGTGTTAACCACATTTACAAATCTTTAATATACTTTAAAAGAAAGCTTGAAGACCATCCTCTCAACTGTTATAAAATGCCTTTCCTCAAGGTGCATCTACTTGCTGAAGATTATGTTGGTAGCTCCAATATACAAAAGAAATGCAAACATGAGACTTGATAATAAAAGCTGAACTTAAATCATACCAAAACAGGCTTTTGTAACAGATTCATATTTCAGTATCATCACAGCAGAATTCTCTACAGAAACAAGAGACTCTACAGGATTCTGATGGACTTATTAACAGGATTCTGACTGACTGACTGATTTACTAAATTTAAGCAAAATTTAAGGTACTAGGACCTGAAAGTCCACTCAGAATTTTGAATAGGCAAAACTGGAAAAAAAAAAGATGTTGCCAAGCAGAAGGCAAAAGGGTTATAGATGGTAAACCACTGCCTATCTATAGGATATACGAGTTTAAAATGAGAAAATAAGTACAGAAACTTTAATTAAAAGACAAACAACCAAAGATAGAGTTCAAAACAAGAGGGCAGGGAGGACCTGCCATTAGGAAAGAGCTTTTAGTATTCTTGTTATGCATACAGTACAATAATATATGTACATAACTGCATTAACTAAGTCTGTGTTTTGACTGAAAATTTACCCTTTCTCTAGTTGGCATTTTGTAATATTAAGTTCTGTACGGCTGTCCTGCTGTCAAAATGAATTCTCAAAACAGAAAAATTAAAGCTTTCTCCAACTTACTCAATTCCTTCTTTCATCACTGGTACTAGGTAACCAATATAGGCTTAAGTCTTGTATATTTGGAGGAAGTGCATAATACTGACTTGTAGAAATGACATTAGAGATTTGATCCATGCATGAATGAATTGCATAGGTCCACTCAAAATGGTGTTAACTAACAAAAGTAAAGTCTCTGCCATGAGAATGACCTTGGTAATTAATTGTGCTACATGGGCCCATAAAACATGATTTATATGTAAATGGAAACTTTACTTTGAAAGTCCTTCAGTTCTTTATTATATTATACCTTCAGCATAAATTATATGGTTTCAAATATGCTTGACTGCATGGGTCCACTGTATATACCAGTTCATAGCTATGAACCTATTAAAAAAAATATATAATGCAATATCATGCATAACCTAATATGGCATCTTGGAAACAGAAAAGCTAAACTCTTCCTCTTTACTTTATTCTCAAAAGTCAATTATCTGAGTTCTTTCGGTGCTTCTGATTTGTTAATGTGTGGATTGTCTTGTCTTTATTGCAATGCAGGGATTAGAAATACTTATGAATATGGTTATGAAATAAAAAAGCTGCTTAAATGGTTCAGTCTCAGTTTGCCAACTTGGCTGTCAACAAAATATAAAATCTCATGCTATAACCTAATTAAACAAATGATCTCTTTTAAATGCATTTCATAGCCTAACTAACTCATTAGATGCAGACCCTCCGCATCCTTCTGGAGTTTTTCAATACAAGACTCCAGATTAAAACCATACCTTGTGTATATGGAATCAATAGTAAGTACACAGGTCTAATGTTTTGTCTTGCTTTTTTCTTCTGTCTTGCAAGGGCTGATAACCATATATGAAAATGTAATACTGTACTACAGTATATGATAATTTATAAAAGTTAAAAAACCTATATTGGAATACAAAATGTACCTAGAAGAAAGGAGAACAGCCTTGAAATATATGATTATCAGTTCCAAATAGTAGCATTGCATGTTATGCTTCTTTAGTACAGTACTCAGCTTTCAACTAACATTTAAATAACATGGAAGATTCAGTATGAAATTTCATTATTATGTAACTATTCCTTAATAAGATTATGTCTTAGCTACCTTGAGACCGATATATTCTATCCGTAAGCTTACCCTCCTGACAACCTTAGGTATAGATAGCATATCACATGGCAACACTGGATAAATGTACATATGCAAACAAGTTACAATGACAATGAATTGTTTTAGTAAATGTATCTCAAAACAGAATGCTTATTTATTTGACAGTCATTTTAATTCTTACAGAATATACAGGTTTTTACTATCATGTATATGTTAAATAAATATAAAGTGCTTAATTTTACTCCTAAAAATTCCCCAGACACAATGTTCTCTCAAAAGTGGACCATACTGCTGTTCAATTACTGACATGGGAATATATACAGACTTACAAATCTCGTGCTCTGGGAACAGACAGGGTTCAAAACTGCATGGTAGAAGGGTAGGCTTATCAGCATGATTATGAACCTGATTTTCATGACCTGCTTAGTAACAAATCATATACTTTGATTTCTTAAAATGTTAGGATTTTCAGCAACACACATGTACTCCCTAAGCAACTGAACCAAGTTTATAACTTGAAAGTTTCAAAGTGTTAATACTTCAAATTTATTTATACATGAAAACTACACTTCTTGTTTTCTTTACCAGTAATAAAACTCTGTACTGTCTAATACAGTGGCATTTTCCCACGATATGTGTTCGTACAATAACATGCAATTATGTACGAAGGAAATAAAAATAACTAGCAGTCTCCTGCTATATTTCTTTCTTTGTTACCATTTTGTCATTTAATTTCTCACATACACAAGTAATTATATCCTACACAACTAGGTTAATGATTGTGACATGCACTACCATAGTTAGTGAAGGAATTTCATCAAATCTCTCATAAAATGTAGTCCATTCTGTAGCCATGATTTTTAAGCTTTGTTTTATTTCTAACTGGTCTGTGATAACTAATATTCAAAGTAAGCTTAAGTAATTGCCTTTAAAGAGTCCCCTTCTTGGTAAATGGACTTAGAAAGAGGAAATGGATTTAATTTTTAAAGTAGCATACTGGGGAATTACAAGAAACACTTGCTGATGTACATTTTGCCTAATAAATTAAACCAGCAAACCTACAGTACCAATTTATCAAATTCTTATAGTTCTCTTCTTTTATAATACAACTTAAATTCTACTTATCTTTACCCTGTCAACTTCTACAGGCAAATGGTCTCATTGAACATAAAAAAATATGTCAACTTCTACAGTCATATAGTCTCATTGAACATAAAAAAATCTCTTTGTTATTAAATCTTGCATTTGCAAATTTGTCTATAAATTAGCATACAGTAGTAACTTTAGACTGTACTCACAGGAACAGAAGTAGCAAACCACTTATTCTTTTCAAAAATACACTGTTCATAAGTAGACAGCAAAAGGTTAAAAGCTATAATGTTACTTGTCACAATAAACAATTATAATATAAAATAAACAATGATAAGTCACAAGAAAATAATGATACAAACCCCTCCTTGTATACTTAGAATATACCAGTTTTATGTCTTCTCTTGTAATTTATTCTTAATAATATATTCATCCTATCGCTTGTTTATATCCTCCCTCCCACCTCCACCCCTCATAAAAAGGCTTTTTTACACAGGGTCTTCTTATTAGTTATGTAGAGAACAGGTTAGTGTTGTCCATTAGTTTGTTAGATGTATGTAGAGTTTATGTTGAATCTTCTATGACTCACACTTGTGCATGCCTTGCATATGTGTATATTGTTTAAATAGTTGTCAAAAAAATAAAAAATGCATATGTGGCTAATATGGCTGTCATTTAACAATTGCTTATTTGGCTTTGCTTTGCTTTCATCATATCATGTATCATTTTTGTTTTAATAACGCAAATATGCTATTAAATGGTATTCTAATATATTAAGGTCCAAGACTAGTCTTGACAGAAATATACAATTTTTTTTCATTTTCCTCCACCACATATTAAAGAATGTTAAGCTAATTTATGGAAGAAATACAAAATGTGCTTTATAACAGGATATTTTGGTTAGCAGTATAACACGAACACACAATAAAAGCACTATGGTTTTTGGTGGACCTAATACACTGAAAGATATGCATGCCTCTTACATAATACATTTTCTACAGCATGGATCAGAGTACCCGGGGGAACAACTGGAACTCATCTTTACGTAAATCTCTAAGCCAGCCTACAGCTGCTCAGCGTGCTGCAGCAGCTAAAAAGAAGTCTAATACAATTGATGTTCCAAACAGGTAGGATGCATAAAGTTACTACAATATCCGGTGTTAATTGAAATGAGCTGACCTGTTATTTAACTGATGAAAAAGTGCATTTATATACAGTACTAAAGCAAAACTGAGTGTGGAATCTGTGATTACGGTACTGATTTATGTACTCCTGTAATGAACAAAAACCCATTGAGCAGTGTTTTTTTTTTATAAATATCATGCATGCTTATTCCATTTTAATTGGTGGTTTTTATATCAATGTCCCAGTTTAGTGTTAATAAGAAGTATTAACTTACTAATAATTATTATAATAAAGTTATTATGATAAAGTAGTAAAGTTTTCACGAAAACATGCTCTTTGTTTCGGATCATTTTCATTTTGGCCCTTGTTTTAGGCTAGAGAACTGGTATGAGGCATATATAAGCTTTATCCTAACAGCTCTCAAGTGCTTTCTCTGAATTACTTACTTTTTATAGTTTGCATGTATGCTTCCTTTCTCCTTATGGCTCTTTACTCTGTTTTCATTTATGATTTTATTGAATATATATCTCTGTTAAGAAGTCTTCTTATTGTCTTATTCTACTTTATTTTTTTTTTTTAAGAATTTTTTAATTAATTGTTCTGTTATCCCTAAAACTGTTATATTTATCATCAGTGACTTTCAGGCATCACAAANNGAAATTTATTTGTCTGTTTCAGCAAAGGGGTATCACCTGGAAGTTCTGGATATGGAATTACCACACCAATCGTTTCAATTACATCCCCAACGGATTTACCAGAAACCAAGCCACCACCCCCTCCCCCAGTTCCACCAGCACTAACGAGGCCATCCAGGATACCCACTTCCCTTCCTCTTAAAAAAGAAGGGTCAGGAGAAGCACCTGCTAGTCCACCGAAAACAAAAAAGAATTTCTTTGACGGATTCCGTAATACCTTACGGCCCAGAGTCAAAGCTGATGGGAAACCATCGGATGATAATGCAGATAGCTTGGAGGACCTCCTACCTTCACCAAGACGTGACAGAGAAGATTACTATCACAGGAGATGGTCTGAATCAGCAGGATCTCCTACAAAGTCGGTAAGATTATTATAAGGCTCTCCAAAAAGGAAAAAGAAACATGTACATTCACATGGAAAAAGAGAGATCAATTTATCACTACCCCTCTTCTAATAACTACTGTAGATCAGAGAGGAAGAAAAAGTATTTTAGATTCACAGTGCTTAAAATTCACCTTTGTGAGTATTTCTATTCATCATATGGAATAGTATAATCCCACATAAAAACTGTAAATCCGGTCAAAATTTAAACTGTATTTGTTAAGATTTCAGATAAGTATCTTTGTTGTATTTCACAGGTTTCTTCTCAGAGTTTTAATGACATCCTATAGTATTTTAAGGCTAACCAAACTGTTACTGTTTTCCAAGCACTACTTCAACACACACCCAAATTTTACATCTAAACTTGGTTTAAAAATCATATATTTAACAAGAAAGAGTACACTTAGTGTTCAAATTAAGTTTACTAGAGTACTGACTGATTCTTTCTTCTTTTTTCTCACATTCATTTTAACAATTAAATCCTTTTTTTCAGGGTGAATGGAATGTGCCACTGCCCGCAGGAACATTGGTTAAAGTATTAGCAGATTTTACTGCTTTGAGAGAAGATGAAATATCTGTTAGTCGAGGGGAAGTTATACAGGTATGTTTACTCCATTAATTTAACATATTTACTTTACCTGCTTACGTAAATGGCGCTCTTTTTTCATGTGCTATTGCCAGATGTTCAGATTTACTCTTGTAACAGTATTTAAAAAAATATAAAGTTTTACCGTAGTTAACCATTATACCGTTCCATTTCTTTATCTTT
>BDMR012750679.1:0-13263 GCA_002091895.1 Caridina multidentata
GTACTACTACAATCAAGTTCTTTCCTTTCAACTCCAACGTGGCATAAAATGGAACATATTATTTATCACCACGTGTGTCTTAGTAATTTTAAGAAATATTATGACAGCTTATTGTTTATTCTCTGCTTCCGTATTGCATACTACTGTAATAGTGTCAGGCAGAATCAACACCTGTGACACTTCTGTTGTTAACACTCATTATCACGCAAAAATAGATGTGATGCGTGAAAGCACTAAATTCTATGCGTTCTCATAAGCCCCACATTCATTTGATAAAAAAAAATCAGTTATAGGACTATAGATGAGCTCTATTAACTATCAACTCTGAAAAAGGAAAAAAACTGTTCAAGGAAATAAATTGACAGGGCTATAATCATCGCCATGCAAAGCTGGGTTCGACTTGCTGCCCTAGTAATGCGTTTAGCAGGTTATCTTCCATCGAAGCTTCGTCTAAGAAGTTCTGGCTTAGCCCTAACTTAATCTCACTGAAACCAGGAATAATCATCATAGACTTCTAACTATTATGCTAGACAAAAGTCTTTACTATATTCCGTCGTTGTTTGTCCCTCCCAGTAAATCTCTAAACTTCTAGCATCGTATGGTAATTCTGCACTTCACATTTATATTTTGCTGTAAAACGGATATTGCTCTCATTACAAGTAATGTTCCGTGTAGCTTGAGCAAATTGCACTGACAAAAGCATTTGTCAGTCCTTCAGTCAGCAGTCAGTCCTTCTTGCGCTTTCCTGTCGTTTCCCATTATTTTCCCTGAAACTGCACATATTTATATTTAGTAAACTTGGATCTCAAAATCATTTACGTAAAGCAATACTAACCTTTCGTAAAGTCTTGGTTGTTTCAAGGCCATTAATACTTTGGATTCGGGTACAACACAAAGCCAGAACAGCCGGCTTTATATCCCCTCCGAAGAAAATCCATGAGGGTGCCGGAGGGGCAATGACGCACACGTATGCTCAATTACTGTCTGAGTGAAAAATGGTAATGGAAGAGAGGGTGAGAAAAATAAGAGGAAATAATAAAGTAAAACTGTGACAAAGAATTCTTTGAACTGTTAGATGCTTTGGAAACCATAACAAGGAAAAGAGTTATTTTACAGCATGCACGGGAACAAACATCTGCATTTTTCAAAACGTTCTGTTACTGCAAATATCGGTATCATATATAATATCTAGAGATATATGCCCAAGCAATATACCAAAGTTTGAAAAAATGTTGAGGTGCTTTAATGGCTTTGGGCTTCTAGATGCTCCTTATACAAATGTATAACTATGTGTGTACATGTTTGTGTATTTTCCGCATGTTTATTTATAATTAGACATGGTTTTGAAAAGATTTATTAAATCAAAGAGTGGGGACTCAAGCGACAGAAGGTGGTGCGGCATTTCCTTTTCGCTTTCACTGCTAAATCCAGCTCTGTCTCGTGGACGTTATATAATGCATGAAAAAACACCATATCATATTTAAACAAATGTAAATAATTTCCCACATTTAATGACACGTATCTTCAACAGTAGAGAATTTACTAAAGATTTTACTTACAGGGTTATATTCTAGATGCAATTGTGTCAAGATAAAACTTGGGCGACAAATATTGTATAAAATAAACACACATAAGTTCTTAATCATAATCTTGTTTTCTTAAGCACTATTTAAGATACGTCAAAACTTAATCATCAAATTCAACAGGAACAGTGAATATTTACTTTTTTTTTTCCTTTTTTTCTTTTAGACCCCTAGCAATAATACTGAACAGCAATTGAAAAAAATAAAGAAAATATTTAAGTTATGAAAACACAAACAAAAAACCTGTCACTCAGAGTAACTCATTCATAGAAACACACTGAAAGGCGAGGTATATAATAAACTGATGTTCTAGTAAACACATTAGTGGAACTTGTGATAAATCGACCTTATAAATCAAAATCTTAGTATCTTTAGAAAGAATGAAGCTCAAATAAAAATGAAGAATGGGAGATAGTAATCAAAGTAGTAACTACAATATGAAAAGAATTTCTCCAACACCAAGATCCTGGAACATTAATTATGTATACTGAAAAAAATCAATGAACTGTTTCTCATACCACATTTTCACGTTTAGAATTTCCAAGAGTCATAATAAATTAGAGTTCAACTGAGACTGAGAATTAAATCTCAAAGCTCTTTTCATAAATTAATGGTGCTCTTAATGGCTGTCTTTCAAGCACCTACTTCTTTATATGTGACAAATGGTCAGGCGGGTGGATGATTAAGTGGATGAAAAGACTGAAGAAAAGCCACTCTGATTATAATGTCGCTGATCTTCGTAGAAAATCTTCAGTCTTTATGAAACTTTTATTCACTGTGACCAATGTCAATGTATAGTATATATAAAACAAAAATCCTTTCGTATTCCCACTTTTATTTCTGATGAAACAGAGAAAAAAAAGCATTATCGGAAAATTTTTTGAGCCTAGAAAACAGGAGTAAATAAAAAGAATTATATTCAATAAATGAAAACACAAAACTCTACTATTATTCAAGAGAAAACTTCGTAACAAGTGTTGTGTTGTGCCAAATAGAAAACAAAACAATTTTGACAGAAGAACGTAGTTTCTATATGTACCCGCAACACACTTAATTTTTTTTCCGAGAACCTAAAGCTATAGATTACTATAGGTATTTTGATAGTATCTGCATTATTGTCAAAATAACAAACCAAGCAAAGCTCCGAACTGAACGAAAAAAACATCAGAAAAATTGTGTTATATTGAAATTTCAGATTGTGCCGTTTATCATACTGACTGAAAGCAGAGAACAATATATTATTACTGTGTCTGTTTTCGTCGTTTGAGTGACTGAAGTAGTCTTAAATAAAACTACTGAAGAGAGGCTGAAGAACAGACACATAGAACTAGGCAAGCATCCAAACTCAGAAATATCGTATGTATAAAAACATTCTAAAGCAAATGAAGAAATAATGCAAAAGGAAAGAAAATGAAGCTCTTTTTTCATGCTGGACACTGCTTTGTTAGATAATCTTGCACTGAGGGCCAGAAACCTTAAAGAACGTAGTGATTCATCCTTTTATTATATCCAAGAGCTTTTTTTATTTTAACCTTTGTACAATCACCTGCAAAAATTTCATGCCTGTGATCAAGATGTTTCGTTCATCATCGTTGCTAACTGGCATTTGCGATCCACAAAGCACGGATGCTCACAAAAGTAATGGTACAAGAAATTTATCAATTTAGTTTCACTTCTTATAATTCATCCTAAAATAATCTGACCTAAGTAGATTTGTACATCTATGCTGAATGTTGACTGATTCTTAAAACATATGTTCTGAAGCAGCTCCTGTTACTATAACGAAATTTACGTTAACACCAGCATGGAATTATTCCTGAAATCTCTGAATAAGAATATGGAAAACTGTCACCGGCATTTGCAAATTCACTTGGGTTTGGCTGTATAGAAACGTTTCACTAATAGAATAATGAACGTATTATAAACTGTTATTCTATTCAAACGAAAACCCATTTCTATATTGATTAATGCTGAGAGTAACCGTGGGCAAATTAATGAAAATTATTGATGAGTCTCTCCTCAGTTCTGCAGTCTTTAGTCTCCTTGAACCATTTGAAAAGAGGCTTCGAGTCTGCTTTTCGTCGTGATGACCTACTCCGTACATATTCATTTGCCCCCAAATATTTCAACCCCTCACTTCTAACTCTTGTTTTCTGTCTTTGGGTTCTTTTTCTCTCTCAGTCTCTCTTTGTCTAATAATTTCTCTCTGTCTCGCCCTTCCTCTTATGGTTTGAATATCTCCGATTCTCACCTTTCTCTCACCTTATCTTGTCTGATGGGAAATCTGGTATTCCAGCCTCCGCAGGCATACTGGTAAAAATCAACACAGGGATCTGCAGTTGGATCCATCAGTTCTTGCATCAGTTTTCCTGTAGGGAAGAAAATGGTCTGTTGATTTAGCGACTTTAAGTCGCTAAATGGGAAGTCAAAATTACTTGAATGATATCCACTAAACAAGACTACGAGACCTCTGAATATCAGTACATAGGGCTTTAGCAATACACAAATAAGGACATTATACTACATAAAAATACTCGTGTAATGAGATATTTATGCAGCTTCGTTTATCAATATTCTCCACGGATGGCTAAAATTCTTCTTCATTGATTTATCATCTACTCATGTATAAACTGAACAGTTTGTTTACAAGGCTGTGCAGAACAATGGAGTGATAATATTATTACGTTTTCAAATATGTGTGGAAAACAAAAACAAAACAACAACAACAACAAAAAGTACATGTATCCTTACCTCTTTCCTGTAGAACCATGTTGTAATGATCCTGAGAATCCGATTCTGAGTTGTAATGAAACACTGATGATTTGTTTTCTGTGTTCGATGAATTCGTCAGGAAAACTGATCTGACCCTAGCCGTATCTTCATTTATTTTAGCTGGGTCCTGCTTGATGTCACGAGGGCTTGAAAACTGAGATGGGTAACCAAATACAATCTGTGTAAGATTTAGTAAAGTTTCCTCATCAGAGTAGTTGGGTTCCTTTGTTTCTAGCTGATGGGCTGAGCTTTCCAGCGACAGTGTTGAAGGTAACTCAGTCGTTGCAGTTACTGTAGCTGTGGAACTTGAAGAGATGGAACTTTGCAACTCTGCAAGCTGTTCTTGGTTAAGTTCAGTATCTATGAGGTTGGTGTGGGACTGGTTAGCCTTCAGAATGAGGTCATCATTACTTTCTGTTCGTTTAAGGCTTCTGTCGAAGTCTTCCACGTCATCGATGCTCGAGTCTACTTTCAGCGTGTCTGAGATCTCCTCATAGATGGGTGTTGGTAAAGATGTGTTAATTTCAATCTCATTTTCTATAGAACGGGGATAATCCTCGTTATATACCTTGTCAAGTATATCTTTATGCTCATTATGACCCATATCCATGCTTTCTTGTATGGGGTCTACCATACCGTGATCATCAAAGCTCATTTCGTCTGAGGACATTGAATGTACTGTAGGTGTTGGAAAATTAGTGGTTGCAATTTTGAGGCTTTCGTCCTGTGCAGTGACTCTTCCTTGATTTTGCATAATTGAAGTTACTTTGAACGGATCTTCCAGAGACTCAGAACCTTGAACGGCTTGCAGTATTGCCAGAATTGCCTGGCTATCATCTTTCAGTGTTAGGATTTCTTTAGAGTTTCCTACTAGTGGAACCAAGGAAGTACCTTCATCTACATCGAGATCTGACTGAATACCCTCTGGTTTCAGACTGTAGGTGTTGGAGAGATTTGACAGTAAGACATAATCCGCATCAGATGATTCATACTCTGGAATATTCTTCTCCGAATTGTTGGCAATAGACTTTTTCCTATCTCCATTTATTATACCAGTCTTAAGTACATGTGTCTTTGAAGATTTTGTTAACACTTTTTGTTTTTCTGGGACTGATGAAGACGAGCTGTCTCCACCAATTTTAGAGGTGTTTGGTGAGTTTGTTACCGTTATATTGTTTTCTTGATTGTCTGTGACCGATTCTTCTATGTTGGCCCCTTTTGGTGTGCCTGTACCACTGAAAGGACTATCAGGATCGAACAAAATAGTAGTGGAATCAGATGTAGGTTCATTGATATCTGTGTCAGTGATATTTTTTGTTGATTCTTCATCTTCATCAGAAAACGTAGAAAGATCAGAGAACTGTTTCTCTTGGGGTTCTTTTATTGTTGATGCACTGACAGGACTATTTGTATGTAAGGAGTCGACTCTTGACTGGTACGTTGCAGGATAAGGTGCCTGCTTTGCAGGATGTGTGTTGTGGTGCTGTGGAGGTAACTCAGGTGTAACAAAGTACTCTAATATGACAGATGATTGAGAGTAACTCGTAAATCGAGCTCTGTCAGAAGTAACATCTGTTTTATAAATTAAAGGGTAATGTCTTCGAAGTGTCTGACTCTCAACAGTAATCTTTTTAACCTCTTGGAATTGTTCTCCAAGATTCGATGATGATGGTTCATTTTGGGAATTCTTTACAGTTGGTTCATGAGTCTCTGTATAACTTGAAGCTAAGATATCATCTGAAGGCTGTTTAGCTGCCCGAGATACTGGAGAGCTTCTTGAAATGTGAAGATCGTCAGTGGGGACAAGCTTGTTATCAAAGTGAACCTCTGGTACTGAAGTGTCAGCACTCGGGAAAAGGCCATGAGAGGTTGACAAGGTTTGCTTTGTTACGGTGTCTGGGCTGTCTAGAACTGTTGAATCGTTACCCACTGGATCTGTGATCGCTTGATATAGTACTGTGACTGGTACTGTAGAACTATGGTCAGATGTAGTTGTGTGAGTAACTTTGGTTCCTCCATCTTCTGAAACAAGTAATGTGTGCTGATGAAGATGGTGATTAACCTTGATCAAAATATAATTGCATGTTATCATACTTTACAAGTAACTTTTTTTTTCTTATTTTTATTGATATAAATGAGGGACATCAAAAAAGCTAGCAGGCAGACATACAGAAAAAAATATACAGATGGATTTATAGACAAACACTCATTAACTTATAGCAGTCACATTTTCATTTCACTTCTGTTGTCTTATTTATTTTAATACCAGTCTACCCTGCTGTTATTTAACCTTGAGAATGTGACTACTATTCCTTTAAACGGTAGTAATGGAAAAAAAAGGAGGGGGGGAAGAATAAAGAAACCATTACTTCAGGCTCCTCTTCATTTCGTAGACCTTGTCATATCTATCCATAGCCCCTGGCAGCTCATCTAGTTAGGGTTTCTAGGATCCAATCAGTAAGCACATTCATCTGATTATTAGAACTGTTATGTCTACAATGTTATTTCAAATGTTTATTCTTTACTATTATCGAGCAGGGTGTACCTTTTCAACGTCTGTCATAGCTGAAAGGGTTAATAGGATGGCCCACCATGCAGGCAATTTAAAGCCCATCAGGTACCCGTTCCCAGCAATATTGTTCATCCTCTCACAGACGCTCACCTTGGTATATACCACCACCTGTCATCCGTTACCGTACATCCATCGCCCCGTCATCCGTCTCCCAGCTATTTGTCACCCAGTCACCCAGACATCCATAACTCGGTCATCTCATATCCCCTCAGGCATCAGTCAGTATTCTGGCACGCATTCACCCACCACCCAGTCATCGGTTACCCAGAAACCACACACACTATCAGCCATTACCCAGATAGATGTCACCTAGCTACCCGTCACCCACTTATCCGGCATGTCACCCCTCCATTTTTCTCTCTAATAGCCATGTTGACAACACGTATCCTTATCAAGAGTTACCCTCACTTCCATTTCCTAATCCACTGTGTGACAAGCGTTTGGCCTCGCTGTATAAATGGGATTTTAAACGTCCTTTGGTACCAGGGACAAACCAGAGGTGCAGATCCTAATCAAATGCGTTACAAGCATCAGGCTTTGTTTACATATGGGATTTTAAATGTCTTTTGGTACCAGAGAAAAACGAGAAGTGCAAATCAGGTTTTGCATACGAGTGGGATTTTAAATGTCTTTAGGTACTGTACCAGAGACAAACGAAAAGTACTAAAGCTACTCCACTGCTTGACAAGCATCAGGCTTTGTGTACCAGTGTGTAATCAAATGTCTTTAAACACCAGGGACCATCGGGAAATGCTGATGTGATGATTTTAAAATTACTGAGGTCAATATTAAAAAACTTTTATCGTTACCCTCACTGTAAATTATTCTAAATATTATTGTCCCATTATATTTTTTTAGGTTTTATTTTCTCAACTTTCCTTATGCTCAATTAGAGCGTGTTATTTACAGATATATTGATAGATATATTGATATCTATAAAAAAGATAATGTACTTTAAATCAAATTTTGAAAATGGAAAAGAGAGAAATTCTAAAAGATAGAGGATAAAAAGAAAGAGAAAAAAAAAGAGAAACAGGGGATAGCCCGAGAGTGAAAACACTAAAATTAAAAGGGAAAACATTAAACAGAGAAAGAGAGAGATAAAAAAATCAGAACCACAAAGTTTAAAGACAAGCAGCAACAGAGAAATTAAATGAGTATCTATGCAAAAACAAGTAATACAAGAGAGACCCCTATACAGTTTAGTGTGCAAATGCCTACTCCAAAATATGCCAGTATGGTAGAAGAAAACCTTCAGTTTTCCGGCACTGTGCCAGTGTACATATCCTCTTTAAGTCTTCCGCAATACTGTAGCCGACCTCATGTCTTCTGAAAAGTAGATCGGGGCATCTCTCTTGGTGTTCGTTTCTGTTTTGAGTTTTATGGTTTGCTTTCTGTTTGCTTGTTTATTTGCTTTTTCATTTTCCACTCATTCATTTTTCTAATTCGTTCGTTCGTTTATTCGTTCATTCATTCCTTCATAGAATCTTTCATTTTCTTTCTCTCTCTGTCTCTCTCTCTCTTTTTTGAATTTTTCTTTCTCGTTCTATCTCATAATAACTCGATAATTTTATGTGTTTATTTTGCACATTGTCGTAATAGTGATGTTTTCTGTATTGTCACTACTGATATCATTAGTCTATTTGTGATAGTAATGTTATCACTAGAATTAAGTTGTTCTTACTTTTGGTTTTTATGATCAGTAGTAGTAGTAGTAGTACTGTAGTAGTAGTACTGTAGTAGTAGTACTGTAGTAGTAGTAGTAGTACTAGTAGTAGTAGTAGTAGCAGCAGCAGCACCAGCAGCACCAGCAGCACCAACAGCAGTACTCCTAGCAGCAAGACATGATAATGGTGATGAAGATAATAATAATGATTATCAATATCATCATCTTTACAGCCATTATCGTTAGTCTGATTTCCTTTATTAGTACCATGATTCAACACATTAATTAAAAGGAAACCCTATCAAACAACACAAATGAAGCATTAATATAAATTTATGATAATGGCAGGAATATCTTTTTTAATTAGTAGAGTAATGGTCTAATTAGTTGTAACAACAGACATTAATTAGTTGTAACAACTGCAAATAGAGCAAGTTACAAGGTACGTGTTTGGATTAATGAGTGCAATAGTTTGTTTATAAATTTTCAGAGCCCTTTATATCTTTTACTGCCTGATAGAAATATAATCATAAGAATATTATGGGATTTTGACTCTTAACTTGGCACTAAAGGATTCAGGGACTGAAGACTTTGATATTATTAATTACTTCAGAGTTTATTTCTTCGTTTCAATTTCACTATTTTTATTTGATCTCTTTCCGTCTTTAGGAGTGGGTGTATCTGTCTTTTCGTCTCTGTCTTTGTCAGTATCACTGCGGGTAGGTCCGTGTTTGACCCTCCATCCGCAAATTTGCAATTCCGTCTGCCACTGAAACCTCTTCAGCAACTTTAACTTTGATCATAAGTTCCTGGATCATTAATCATGTTTTATCTTCTAGGATAGAGAGCATAATAATAAAACCGATGCCATATTGCAAGATGTCAAATAGGTCACTAAAAACGTCTATTTACAACGTCACTTTCTTTTCACACTCATTATTACATCTGTAAACCTCATCGAGAGTCGCTCTGAACCAAAGGACATTTCCTGAACAGCGAACTTCGTCTTGGTGCTAAGAATTATTATTATCATCATCAACATCATCATCATCATCATCATCATCATCATCATCATCATCATCATCATCATCATCATCATAATTGAATTTAGCCAATTAGAATATTCCAGACATATTAAAGTGCTCTGTATCCTTTACTATGTAATATACATTTTCGAAAAACTACAGCAAACTTTGTACAAGTGAGTATTCCTTACACAAGAGGCAGCCATAGAAATTACTATATGGTAAGCATTAATGTCAAGCGGATAACGTGATAATATTGAAAACTCGGTGTCGTTGTTGTCAAAACGTGTGGACGAGCATAAGGAGCAAGGAAAAATTAGATAATGAAAGATCAAAAACTAAGTAACAATAAAGGACTTGATATTCCCAATGGCTTTGACATTTATAATAACCTGGACTCAACGGACCAGTAGGAATTAATGACGACCAAAGAAAACGTTCAAAGAAAACGTTCATAAGGCAAGGAATTGACGATAATAAGGGGTGACTACAATATAAAGAGAGTTCTATGCCTGGCTGAACAGTGACGCCTTTGTTGAATCATTTTCCTTCTTTCTTTCCTTCTTAAGATGAGTGAGGATCTCTTATAACCTTTTATTCGTTTCAGTCTCTCAGTATCATTTATACACAACATACTGATGAAGAAAGAATTTCCCGCCCACTTTATTATTCAGAAGATAACCTAGGTAATTCTACAGCAACTTAAATCTAAATTTATTACTATTTCATAGATACACATTAGCAAAAAATTACCGAAAAAATTAAAGTTTAATTTTTTTTCTAATAAGTTAATTCAGCAGGTTAAAACTCCAGCATCAAGATATCTTTATTCTCCCTTTCCAAAGCAAGTTAGATTACCAACCAATTAACATGTTAAAACCGAACATTATAACACGCCGGAATCTACCACTTGCACAAACTACACAGGCGGTTAACTCATCCTTGAAATCTATATGGCGAGGATCGTGTCATTTCCTTGATTAAGTAATTGCAGGGATGAAATGCAACGAGCAACGTCTTTTAAGATTTCAACTTATTTTTTTTAAATTTATTTTTCTTTTTATTTTCTCTTATTTCTTCCTCTATTTCTTTCTTCTTCTTTTTTTTTTTACTTCACAGCCACCAAAGAGAAGGCAGTCTTTCATGGAGCTATTTATAAATCCCACCGACTTTTCATCAGGCTCATTTTCACCCACGACTATATACACAGAAACACATTTACCTTCACACACATACACGCACACAGGTTCACTGATTGGTTATCTCACATTTCAGTGAAGAAATATATACATATAGTCTTGCTTCACATAAGTATTCTTTTCGTCTGTAATGAATCACACCACAGGTCACTTACTAGTTTTCATGAATGTACAATCACTAAAAAAATTATTTTCCGTCCTTCGGAATGATCATTACCAAAAACCCCATGTGTATTGTATCAGAATTTCTGGTTTGATGCCTCCTATTCCATCACCCCCCAAAATGATGCAGGAACTTTAGTCAGAGCTTGTAGATTATTCATTTATTCATTTATTTATACCAATGCTATATCAATACATTACATTCTTTGCCTCCTAATTTGAAACACGTGTGCAAGAGAGACCGGCAAGTGAAGAGGATGCAGATGAGATCTAACGTAATTAATTTAAAAAAATACGAGGAATGTCAGGTGGGAAAAGATATGAAAATACCGAGAAAGAATAAAACCGACCACGTAAGAGGAACTGTTTACAATTGTTCTTTTGAATACTTGATTTACAACCATCTGCAAATGTTTAAGTTCATTCACTCTGTAAATGTTGATTGGTAAACTAATTCCTCCACATATAAACAAATCAATTAATTAATAAATATAAACATATAAAGATAATATATATGATAAATATCTATATATAGTGCGTTCATAGTTCATTGTATATATATTATATTCACTCATGTATATAAACATATCGCATTTAAATACGAAGTAAAAAAGAAAGAAAAGAAAAATACACTGATTGTATGCAGATCACGGACGTGAACTTAAAATACGTAGAGAGTTTATTGAACAATCATTTGGTAACAAAAACAAATACATACAAAGCAAAATGTGCAAACTCATACGACCCTGTATGCCAGGTATGTATTGCAAATACACCCTTACTGAATGCGTTCTCTTAAATTGTGCGAATTCTTTTATTCTGCCAATAATAGAGTATCGTTCCTCACAAAAGAAGTTTCATATTGCTACATTAATTTTGCTTTCTTTCCCCGTTTTCTCAATTCAATTGTGTTCAGCTCGATTCTCGATAGCAATGTAAATACACACACACACACACACACACACACACACACACACACACACACACACACACACACACACACACACATATACGTTTATTTTTGTGTTTGTCTGCTAGCTATTTTCCTTTTTTTTTTATTTCCTTATGCAACACATAACACTGTACCCGAAGCATAATTGGAAGCAATAAACACAATGTGGAATGATCCCATTTTCTTTTTACATTGTGGAATGAGATGAGCGTCAGAAACTCGTACGGAGATCAAAGGAACTGTCTTGGAAAATATGATGTTGCAAATATCAAAGTGATTTTATTAATTTAATTATCCCATTTACGATACTTCAAGTTTTTTTTTCTATCAAAAGTACTGTCCCTTGTCGTCATCCTCTTACTAAATCAGTTGCAACATTAAACTGATGAAACTGTAATCCTTTCCTCTCTCTCTCTCTCTCTCTCTCTCTCTCTCTCTCTCTCTCTCTCTCTCTCTCTCTCTCTCCCTCCCTCGTTCGTTATATTTCAATTAAAATGCCTGTGCAGTTTCCGAAAATGCTTTCCTACGTAATATATCTGTCTATTACGACAGGTATGTTCATTAAAAGAAAACGTGTGTGTGTTTTTAATGTCATATTTAGAAGTGACTCTTTAAAATAAACTATCAGTCCATTCTTTGCGTACACCCGATGAGGAGAAACATTTCAACGATATTTAACAAACATAAATACCTGATACGGCTTATAAAAAAATATTTAAAAAATATTTAAAATATAAAAACAAAGTTACGTAGGGTTCTCCTCAGTTATGTCTCGTTCTCCCAACCGATGAAGAAAGATTATAACCCCTTTATGAGATCGCTTTCTTGGTCTTCTGTCGATAACAGAAGACCAAAAAACCTTTTCAATACAATTCTATGTCTCGCTTTCTTTTCTCTTTTCCCTTACTCTGCCACTCGCCTCTCCTGTCTTTGTCGCTTTCTTTTTTCTTTTCACTCACTTTCTAGTATTTTCACTTTTCCGACTAGAAATCATTCTCTTTAGTTCCGGGTAGATATCAGTGAGAAGGAGTTAGGTTAGTATAGAAAATTTTTATCTTTGAGAATTAATTCGATAAAAGAAATGAAAGTTAACTAGTTGTTTAGATGTTTTATTCTTGGGCTCTACCAGAATCCTTCGTACAAACATCAACAGTTCCTCTAACCCGACGATCACGGGACACAGATATTGTCAGCACAACAGTCGTGAATACGTGATCCTCTGCTAGAACACGACCCTCGAGACCATATCATCAACTTCTCGGTCTCGGTCTCTTTCCCATACTCTATATCGGTCTTTCCTTTGGTCTTTCTGATTATTCCCTTCCCGAGATT
>BDMR012750680.1:0-13328 GCA_002091895.1 Caridina multidentata
CCAAACCCTTAGAAGTTTCAGTTGCATATCTTTTAAGGGTTTGGTATGGTCGAGGGGATAGAGTGACTGCTTTCCACCCAGCAGTCCCGGGTTCGAATCCTGGCCAGTGCAGTTTTTCTGTAAAAATATTTCCTCACGACATTGTGGGTATGTGTGATAATAATAATAATAATAATAATAATAATAATAATAATAATAATAATAAAGTAATAACCAGTAATGGTGAATAAAAAAACATAACCTAATATTGTAATAAAATAGTGGCACCATGTAGTATAATTGTAGATTTTTATTAAAAAGTTAGGTGCTTTTATGTCCAACTTTAAATTTCATGACTAGTACTTACTTTAGGTTCAGAAGAAAAGTGCCAGAGTAAAGTTACTCCAGCAGGCAAATCAACTGGTACTAATACACGAGTTCCTGCTCCCACCCATGCCTAAAATCAAAATTTTGGCTAATTAGTGTTAAATCCAATAGCCATGTTACTCTCATGTTTAAAGCAAGGCTTTTTTTTCACAAATAAGACAATGAAACAGCAGAAAGTCTATACAGTGCATGTAATTAGTTCATGAATAATGAACTATATTTAGCTTACTTCAGCATTTGTTGGAGGTGATTCTTTGAGGGATGCTGGTGTAAGAATATCAGTGGTGGCTCTTGTCTCAGTGACAACCTCGTTACTTCCCGGGGAACCATTGCTAGGGCTAGATGATAATCGTGAACTCTGGAGCTCATCATCGGATATCACAGAAAATTCTTCATCGTCAGGTAAATGCATGCCAGTGGGGAAAGGCCGACCTTTGTGGAGATTTTCAGGTTTACTCTCCTGTACTGATACCGTTTCAGTTGCTAGAAATGAAAAAGAAATATAAATAAATTAATAAGTAAATATATATGAACACCAAAACTTACCAAGTATTCATATTGGCAGGTTGAACTGAACATACAAAAAAAGAAAAAAAAAACAATAAGCAGCAGGGTGGAGAAAGAAGCTTTACCTGAATCAAAAGACAAACCAAGATGCATATATGTACAGTAAGCACTGGGATAAATAGATAAGTTACTTAATATAAACTTCCCAATTTATACAAAGGCTTGATGTAACTAGTAAGAGTTTATAGGGGAATTTACCAGTATTACCCAGTAAAGAAATTTTCTGAGTTTTGTACCATATGTTCAAATTATTTAAAATAATACTTCTAAAAGGGTTTGGTTCTAAAATACATGGGCATCAGTTTTTCCAGATATGAAATAATAATACTTACTGCTACTGCAGTGCCCAGCAGGAGATGCAATTATTGTCGCTAACTCAGCATGCACTGAGAAACAGTCATCACAGACCCTTACACGACGGCTGTAGAATATAAAGTTAAAGTTTGTATATATATGTTACCGTTATGGATATAAATAACATTGAAGTTCTAAAATGGAGAAGCAACCTCAAAGCAATCATATTGCTTTTTATAGGATTGGGCCCACTAAATTACTGAGTACTGTCATAAAATTGTATCTGACTGTTCCCCAAAAATATTATTATCAAGTAGTAATCTCAATATTAAATGCAATTCATATGATAAGGGTAAGACCTTGACGCTGCTGTATTGATCCAGTTATCTGAGCAGCCAGTACAAAATATACGTCCACAAGAACGGCAATGATGACGTCGACGAGTTAACGAGAAAGCTACATTGCAACCCAAACACTCCTGGGTGCTCTTGTTATCCATCCAAGCTCTTCCAGCTGCTGCTGTTGCTGCTCCTTCTAATCTGAGATTTGCCTGCCAAAGGGCATCCTTCTCCCTAGTATGACACACAACAGAAAGTTGTTACTGGATGCAAATGTTATTTAAAGATAATTAAAAGCGTTAACAAAAGGATGCCATTTTTTAATTAGTTAAAATCAACAGAGAAAATTAAACTCTTAACACTGTTTCATGCATACAAAACATCAATGAAACAACTGTACACAGTTTAGTTTTACCTTTTAGTTGTACGTTAGAAAGTGATGACTATTAGAGCACAACTAAAATCACATACATCACAAGTAAACAAGTGAGAGTGTACTTCAGAGGAGACTAAAACAAAAAGCAAAGTCACTCCCACATGCAAACCACAACTAAATCATACACTCTTGTTTTTTAAATCTATTGGTCTCTGGCACATGCTTAAATGACTTACCTTAATAACTGGATTATTTTTTCTCTAAGATGTGTATTGTCCTCATGAAGCTGAGATGTACTTTCTTCAGTATCTCCTAATTTTGACTGTGTATCAGAAAGAGCCTTTTGTGCAGACGTTAAGGCCACCTCAGCCTGTCAATGATAAAAAAGTATTCTCATTAATATACGGTTATGAATCTAACTGATAAAAAGCAACATAACTTTAAATTTTTTTTTTAAATAGTTTTCTTATGAGCAGAATAGAGTGCGAGCTAGGTATTATTCAAATGCCTACAAATACCCTAACAATTTTGACAGGAATACAAACGTGGGAGATAGGCCTATATTTTATTGCTGCAGAGACTGCAAATTTGTGTGGGTGTATATAGTTACAAAATTTATTTTATTTTATTTACAAAGAAATTATGTCTTATATTTCACATTTTGAAAAGTGTATCTACGATATAAGATTTACCGCCCCCCTTAAAAGCATGGTACTAAGTCTCAAACATAATCCTTTTAAAGACTCAAACTACCACTGAAGTAGTTTACCTTCTATAAGAAGCTATGCATTAGCATTTCTCTCCTCCCCCCCCCCAAGTCATTGCATTTCACTCTTTAATCTAGTGAAGAGCTGCTAAAGCTGTTTAAGTTAATTACTTGTTCCAGATTATAAATTACTGATTTCAAAGGTTTCAAGTGTTAATAAGCAGTTTCTCTTCTTAAGGTACATGCTGATTGAGCACCGGTATATACAACATGTTGTACAAGTGATTTTACAGTTACTGACATTTACGTTTTGTGGCGTTAAGCTTGTAACCAGCCCAAAGATAGTTTACAGCAACATTCCAGTGATAATCAGTTTACAGCAACAATCAAGTAATAATTAGTTTACAGCAACATTCCAGTGATAATTAGTATACAGCAACTTTCCAGTGATAACAAGTGAATTACTCCTTGCCAGTATAAACATTACAAACTACCGTAGTATAGTAGTTTCGCAAGACATGCAAGTTCACTGCTTCAATAATAACCAGTTCTGGTCAATCAACAGTTGTTAAGAGTTGGAGTATATCATCCGACCACTATCTACAGTGCTGGATACTTGAGTTAAGTATACAAGAGAATAAACTGTACAGTATTAACATTATGAAACCACTAGTAATGTAAAGTGATTAATTAAATATTTATTTTAAAGAAGGTGTTAGCTACTCTTCCATTAAATGATAACTATTATTATTAAATTGATATATCATCTACTGTAAATAAAGCACCAAATTTTATAAATCTTATTTTTCTTTATCCTTATTCTTAAATCACTTATGACTTGTATGTCTAAGAAAGGAAATGATATAATTACATGAGTTAAGTTTTTGAATTTATTAAAAGTTAATATACTTCAAGTATTTATGTCGACTGTTTGGGATTTTACAAAGAACCTGCATTTTAGTTCTTATTAAATAACTCATTGCTGATCCCATGTTGTAACAATATATACAAATATATTTTGATTAGGTTATTCAAATGAAAAACAGACAGCTTTTGCTGAGTGTCAGTGAAGTTATTCAAGAGCACTGAAATGTCTTGTGTGTTCAATACATAATTTCAAGCATTAAATATATCATGTAAGCATTCATGCCTGTATAAGTGCATGTACAGATATGAAGGTGCACTGACAATCAAATAATACTCATACAGAATCAAAGTTACAGTTCAGTTACATGCAAGAGATTACTAAAGATTTACAGGAACTAAAATGAAGAAAGTAGGAGTTTGCATTTTTGTAAGAATATACTGTATATGCACTTACAAGTATAGCATACACATCCGAGTTACCAAGAGTGTGAATATGTAACTGCTACAAAGCTTTTGATTCCATACTCTTCTGACCAAGACCTATCCACGTATATAATTTATTTTCTTATAATCGAGACATAGAGAGCCATGTTTGAAAAGGCTCCCACAGACACTGGTACAATATTGCAGCCATAATAAGTAATACTGTAGTATGAAATTCTCTGTCATAAGTACATCTTTCCCTAATTCTCATTTCTCTATTTTTCATCTGGTTGGCGGTTGAAATTTTTCACTTCTCTCTTTCATTAAACAAACAGCATTTGCTCTTAAATAAAATAAAAAAATTAAAAAAATGTACACTCTGGCTTTTTATTTAAAAAAAAAATAAAAAATAGCCAATACACACGTACATTTCCGAAATCTCCTATTTTAGGCAACCAGGCAGTCTATACAGCAGAAATCAGCTGACCTTTGCCAAATAAATAAAATAAACTTAAAATACCTCTTGAAGATGCTGATTCAGGCCAGAACATTCCTTGTCTCGATCTGCAAGAATTCTGTTAAGTTTTTCCACTTGTGTTGCTAACTGATCTCTCTCATTTTGTAAAAGTTGCTGCTGTGACTTTGTCTGCTCTTGAAGCTGAGTTAGTAAAGCTTTTTGTTCTGCAATTTGTGCTTCTGCCACCTCCAAAGCTCCTGATTTTTCAGAATCGGCCTGGAATGGATAAACACCAAAGCTTGTTTATCTTGTAAAAATAAACTTATCAAACACTCATTCTGATAATTTACAAGAAAATGCTAAAAACTTTCATTATATTAATTATATCAAGGCACTGGTTAGTATCAAAAGGAAAAAAACAACAATAAAATTATGGGGTACTAATGGTGTGTTTACAAAATAACACTATCATACTCTGATTTACTGAATAAAAACTTCCATTTCCATAGAGTAACTTTTGAACACTGCTGAACTAACCTTCACTGCTGCATCTCGTTCCAAGGTGTGTGAAGACATCTGGAACTTCAAATCCGTTATCTCTTGTTGAAGGGCAAGGATCTCTTCTTTTAGCTGTTTATACTCACTGTTTAGTTGTTCATGAAGATCTCTAAATTCAGTAGCCTGTGTGGAGGTAACTGGTATGAATAAACACCGAATATAAATATTTAAATTTCTTCCTTATTTCTGCAGCAAAATATGATATACCAGGAAGTAATCACACAGTTCAGAGTACCAAATGTAATTTAATATGACAGCTTCTATTGTATTCAATGTCAGCTAACTCTAAGTGCCAGCTCAACTTCCGAGTGAGAACAATTTAATCAAGATATTATGATAGACAAATGTAATAAATTGATATATATACTGTATATAAATAAGAGATACAATAAGAGAAAAAACTGTATATTATACTTACATGTTGTCATAAGTTTGCTTTGAGAACTCTGGTCAGATGTAATAAAAAGATGTTAAATCTCTTTGTGATGTCACTTTATTACATCTGATCAAAATTCTCAAAGCAAACTTTTGACAATGTATAAACATAATATGAAATTTTCTCTCTTACCTGATTGTGCTAAACACAGCAGACATTCTTATGATCATTGTGCTGTACTTACTATTAAAATTTTTAAGTGAAACAAGGCAACTGCAGGTATTCTAGGAATTAAACATGTTAAGGGTACTAAAATAATTTACACACCTGATTCTTAGCTACATTCAGCTCAGCAAGAGTGTTTTGCACAGTGGATTGACTTGTAAGAAGTTCCTTCTCAAGCTGTAAGCAAACAAAGAAAGACAACAAAGTTTTAGAGTTTTAACAAACCCAGTTTCGAGACTGTTACAGGTGTCCACATCTCTTCACACTGGAAGTATAAAAAAATGAATTCAAAAGTAGCTAAAGCAGGTCTTGGATTATACCATAAAAATGAAGGGTTGACTTAAAAATAATAAAAATGGTCTGGTGGCATGTTACAGAGCTCACTAATATGATGCTCCATTAAGTCCCACTGGTCTTTACCATTAACACTGAACAACAAGCCCTGTAAAAGCTGCCATTATTTTCTCTATAAAATGGGAAAACCAAGTTCCAAGGAATATAAATTAATCAATAATGTTTTCTTTTAGAAAACAGAAATAATAGGAAGGGTTGGACTGAAGTGGGCACCTACAACAATGCTCATTGTAAGAACTGTATTGTCTGTCCAAGGTGTCAGCCTCCTGTAAGTGCCAAGATGAGATTCCTGAGATTTTAAGTACCTTTACAAGTTTTGACCATGCAGAGGCTATTATACCAAGTTTTATTAATTACTGCAAGTAACCCTCATCAAAGTGATGCATTATTTGTCCTTAAAAAGTGAGAAGGCCTGGTATTTATTCAACAATATTAGCTCAAGACTCATGTGACAATATGGTTGCATAATTTCTGAGATCTTGTAAATTAACTGAGAGAGACTAGCTTAGAACAACAGGTAGGAATTCAGGAATCAACACACATTTTAATATACCATAATACTGGGCATCAAAGATGTAGAAAATTGTATCCAGGCAATCATAAATTGACCAAATAAAGCACTAAAGAAAGCCCTTTTGAATCATATAATGATATAAATATCTTCAAAGCACATTAATATTCCTCAAGATCATGGGTGAATACATGTCATGAGCTAAAGTATACATTTATTAGAAGATTATGTTAAAATAACATATTCTGCTTGTGAGTTCTTTCATGTTCCTGTTTCAAAAGAAACAGAAGCATGAAAGAACACACATTTGACATTAATATACAGAGGATGCTCAACAAATAAATAAACTGGAGAACAAGAAATGTAATACAGAATTAGAAAATTTAAGAGAGAAAACCTGAGTGAATGGGAGAACTGAGTGAATGAGAGATAAAGAGTTAGTGACTGGAGGAGTAATTAGGCAAATGAGCAAGGATAAAGGAGAGGAAAAGGGAAAAGGAAAGAGAGAGAGAGAGAGAAGGGAAGAGAAAGAAGAGACCTCTTGTAAAATTGCTATGGTAGTACAATATAGCTGTTTTTATTTACCTGGTTAACTCTGTCATTAGCAATCTGCAACAGCTTTCCTCTCTCCTCAAATTTGTCCTGTAGAGAACTAAGGTCTTCTTGCAGTGTTTCATACTCTTTTTCTTTTTCACTAAGAGAAGCAACTTTCTGCTTCAATTTTTCCTCAGCCTCACTGATCTGAAATAAATCCAGTGAATAATGAAACAAATATACATTTCTTGGAAATTCTGATTTACATAAGACTATGCTACTACAAGATGGTACAATGTATGTCTTAAAATCTGCATACAGGCAAGTGCAAAATACATGTAATGTAAAGATGAATGAGAAAATAAATGAAACGGCAATTAAACAGAGTTTCAGATTGAACTTTAAATGATTGCTGTATATTACAGTAATTTCTGCAGCCTTTCTAAATAAATTTTTCTAAATTACAATGTACTTTAGTTATATTTCATAGCAACTGTTAGTAGTTTTTGCCTTCAGTGTTTAGCATTAGTAAGATGAACGAGGTGCAGCTTGCAAATGAACATAAAATTTTAAAATACAAAACATTTCAGTTCATTACTACTGTAATTCATTATTCATTCATGAACATAAACAGCAGAATATGATATTGCAGAGTATTAATTATGTTAATCAGTCTAATAGCAAAGACATACACAGAACAGAAAAGGAATTGCTAACAATATTAATTTTCTCTGATAACAAATAGATACATTTCAGCACTAGACTGAAGTGGTCTATTATTTCCAAGTTCAACATATACCAGTTACTCATCATTTTACACATAAATTAACACAATGCAACACAAGAGGAATACAAAATGGATGACAACACAACACTGAAGAGTTTCGGTCAAAATAATTTTGAGGGAGGTATGAAATAGTTCACTGAGTTTTGCAAACAACCTATCATATTCTTGTAACATGGAATATCAATCTAAAGTTATTTTTTATAACTTTTCAAGTTATTTTTTGTAATCATGGGACAATATACTAGATGCCATACCAGACCAGTATTACTGACTGCTGGATGAAAACAATTCTAGTTTCCTTTATGCATGGATACACTGCAAAATATAAATCATTACTACCATAAGAGGTAATGCATCATGAATAAGATACCCAACCTTCAGTTAATTATTCTAAGACTGTAATTTAATACAAAATAACCACCTCTATTAAAACATCAATATAGCATTTACAGTATACAGCAATTACATTTATAAATAAATAGGTTCTTCATGTCAAATCTAAATACTGACTAATTCTAATATATACAGTACAATATCATAAATAGTTGCAGTCTGTAGCTGAAGAATTCAAATATTGCCAATAATGACTGCAATGGTAATGAAATTGAATATGACTGGAAGTATTCTTTAAAAAAAAAGAAATGAATATAAAAAAAACAAAAAACAATGATATATGTCCCTCAAAACAAAATTTTTGTGAATATTAATAAATGGAATTATACAATCCATTATTTAAAAAGAAGAATGCTCCCTAACAACAAGCATCTGATAGTTGACAAAGTCTGAACACAAAAGACGAATAGCAGTATCAGTAACAACAAATCCAAAAGACAAATACAAAGGGATACAAAAAGCATGAATAAACCATGCAGCTGAAAGGGAGGAATTTGCTCTCAAGCTAGGATATGAGAACTGCCTTACAAATTCTGTCAGTGAAAAAAAACACTGAATAACTGGCAATCAGCATAACTATCTTTCAAGATGTGGACTTTTAAAGACAGAATAGGTATTTCATACTGCATTTCTTTAGCTTTTAAATGCATCTTCTTTTGGGTTCTGTCAGGTATTAGCCAGAACAATTCATGATCACTTAGTGAGTTATATAATATTTTAAGATCACTTTAAATAAATATTGTCTGCTGATCAAATGGTGAATTAAAATAACAACTACAACAATGACTTAAAAAATTAACAACTGGAGACAAATTAAAAACTTTACAAACTTAGCCTTGTCAATAATTTTCACAGATCACTAAAAATCTACACTATACTTAATAGGTAGAATACCTTCATGAAAGGTAAATAAACAGCAGTCTCAGTAACTTTTCAACTTTTGAATGATCAAGAGCAAATAATTAAAAAATAAGTGAAGATTATTTTGAGTGCAACATCTTGGCCTAGGCTCAGGGTTCTTGAATCTTTTTATGAATGTGGACCACTCAAGAGCCTTCCTTTATGCCTGTGGACCGTTCAGAGACCCACTGGGTGTCTGTGGACCATAATCAGCATTTCTTATGGGTAAGATTACAAACGATAAAAACATTACATCACCTAAACCCTAAGTAGAGATAGTCTTAATAGGAAAATTTCCTAATTATGATTTTTTTTTTTTTTATAATTAGCTACTCTGACTTTGTTATGCAACAGCAAATCAGGACTTATCTAAGAATGCTGATTTATCTTCCATAGACCACTGGTGGTTCCCGAGCCAAAGGTTAAGAACCCTGTTCTTAGCAAGCAACAGCAAATAGACAAATATATCTGACAGCACATACTGGGACTGCTCATTCTTTATCCACTTGCCTATTCAATCACTTACTTTTTAGCATGTTTAATAAAATCTGTTATAGTATCTTGTATTCTTCTTAATTGTTTTAAAACCTTAGTTTTTCCCCATCCAATATCTGTAATATGAATCTCCTTGGTACAATTACATATTTTACTGCTGTGTGAATGTAATATATGTATATTTGTATGCATGTGTATGTATAAATTTATACATTTTACTGTACTGTGTAAGTGTAGTTTTACTAAACCCCCCATACTACAGGAATACTATTAATCACTTCACACTACACACCCGCTGGCTAATTCCTGACAATGCATACCTCGGTATGAGGATAGGCCAATTTTTCACTGAAAGAAACCATTACAAAAATCTTTGGTAACAATGTACGAGAGGTTTTAATGTAAAAAGTGTTTTCATTTCTACATTTCTGACAGTTTGTTAATACTACACACATTTTTTGTTATACATGAAAGGGGCACTCATCTAATGGCAAGCAAGTTACCTGTCCATTACGTTCAAGTTTGAGTTCATCAACACATTTCCCAAGATGTTCCAATTTCTCCTCCAATTGTTGTCGTATCATTCGCTCTGTTTCCAGGCTGGCCGTCAACTGTGCTTCTGATCGTAGTTTGTCTTCCTGCAGCACTTGATACCGTTCTTCCAGCTTTTGATTATCTCGGCGGAGAATTTCTATCTTCCTGGGTAAAAAGTTGATAAGCCCTCTGCATAAATCATCCTCCACCTCAGGCACATGTTCTACCTCTGAACTAGAAGGGTCATCCAAACTGTTTCCCCCAGTGTTTGTAGTGGAAGGTTCTTCTTCTGACAAAATACCAGGTGCACCAGATGCTGAACCTGTATCAGCTTCACTCACATAAGCTGTATCATAACTCTCTGGTTCTGGGCTCATTACCTCAGTTTCAAAGGGCTCTTCCTCTTCTTCTTCCTCCTCCTCTTCGTATTCGTCCTCGTCTTCATCGTCGTCATCTTCCTCGTCGCTAGAACCGTAATGTTGGTGGAGGGCTGTTAGTCTAGATGCTAATGTTAATGATCTTGAGGTAGATGCCATGAGCTTTTGATACAAGTGGCTACACTGTTCTTCAAGGTCCTGCAAACGAGATGCATGCATGTCTTCACCCTCCATTGCTGCAATCAATGATGTGGAAGTTTCATCATCAGCTTCAACAACACCATATTCAATGGCCATATCCAGCAGAAGGTCCACTGGAGGTTCAAAGTCTGAGGTAGATTTTGTATCACTTTGTAAAGCAGTAGCTCCTTCTAAGGAATGCATCTCCACACCACTGTCTGCACTCCCTGCTGCACGTCGGCGTTCATCCAGTTCTTCTTTGATGCTGTTCCATTCCTCCTCACTCTTGGTATTCATCTGCCTTATTTTATGCCACTGCTCTCTGGAGCATTCCAGTTCCTCCCTCAGTCGATGTAAGAGTTCTCTTTTCTCTTTAAGTTCATACCTTAATACTGACTCATGGGAGTGGAGCTCTTCATAATGTTCCCTAATGTCTGATATGAGCAGCCAAGTTGTGTGAAGTGCATCAGAAACACTTATGAGACGATTCTCCTGCTGTAGTACCCGACGCTGAAGTTCAACATTCAAGACATTGAGTCTTTCAATTTCTGTCACAAGAGATTTCTTTTCCAATATAAGTTCTTTTAGTTTAATGTAAGTTTTACTCAGACTATTTGCCATCTCTTTAAAGTCATCTCCTGAAGGCAAATTATTAGTGACAGTACTAGTACTTTCAGGAGGGTTCACTTTATTAACGTGTGTTTTTTCAGAACACTCAATATCTTCAAATAATTTTGTTAAAGCACTAAGCTGTTTTGACATCTTTTGGTTATCTGCGAAGTATGTGTCTAACTGGTCTTTCAATCCATGAATAATAATTTCCTGATCATCTATGACATTTTCATATTCTCTGACTCGTTTCCTAAGTTCGGAGCTTATTTTCTCCGCCAAGTCTAACTTGCCATTCAAGAATGAGATCTCAGCTAAGAGCTTTGGAACATCTTTCATCTTCTTTAACCAGAACTGACATTCAATGGCATAATCCTGCTCCATTATGACCTTACTTTCTGTTCTAGCAATGGACTCTGACTGAGGAGAAACATCTTCATTATGAGAACCTTCAGATTCACTTTCGCTCAGACGAGCTTTTCGTTCAAACCAATTAGCACTCACCTTGTGGATATTGGATCTCATGGTTGACTTTTCCATTTCTGCAGCGCGGCATTTTTCCTGGAGGGGGAGACGTTTTAATTATTCTTGTGGGACTTCAATGACTTTAATAACTGTAACAAGAACATTGTGTATTTACCAAACCTTTAAAAGATAAATGAGAATTACATGGTCTTTACAATATTCAAGATTACTTATAAACTGTTCAACTGAAGACAAAACTAGTCTTAATCACTATTACCATAATTTAGTCCAGTACTTACAACAAATCAACAAGCTCAATGGAAGACAGTCTTGTCCTTCATGTGGTAATCTAGAGAATCTAAAGTGTTTTAAACTATTTTTAAAGTTAAGTATGTTTCAGTTTGCTATTTTTGAAACAAGGAAGGGTAAATAACACTTGAATCACTTGTAATCTTTTACCAATTTTTAAGAATAACCCAGTTGTAATGCAACATGATTTTAGTTTAGATGAATACCATAATAAAAAAATTTTCAAAGAGACAAGCACAAAAATTTGTGAGAGGAACAGTCAATATCATATGAAGAAATCTGTAAGGAATAAAGTCAGCTTTAGAGTAAACTACTTATAAAAGGACTCATCACTTACTTGCAAAGCCTCATAATCTTTCTCCAAGTCTGCGAGCTTTTGACGATAAAGTTCTAAGTCTTCCACAGCCTCCATCTGAGAACTTGTTTCTAGAGATGCAGTGTCTCTAGTATCTGTGCCAAGTGACTGTTGTAATTTTACATCAACTTTATCATCAATGTGTCTTCCATCCCTATCTATTTCATTACTACCTGCTTCAGGTAACTTTGATTCTAGAGTACTAATTTTACACATGTAATCTTTTTCTTTCAATTCAAGGCACTGCACTTGCTTCTCCAATTCTTTAACCTGATTTTCTAGCCTCTGTTGAAGATTTTCAAGCTCGCTACACCTATTCTGACTCAAGAGTAACTTCTCACTAAGCTGTGAACACTTTGCACATGCATGGGAAGATCCTTCACACATGTCTGTAGATGCTCCCTCTGGTGAGGCACCAGTAGCCTTGTCTACAGCAGACTCTTCAGCAGTTAAAGTAGTATCCTGTTGTACCTGCAACAGAAAAATATTGTCTGCAATAAATTACATAAGGGGTAGATATACTCTGGGAACTAATGCAGAAAGCTATGGAGAAGGAAACCATACCAGAAAAATCGAGAAAGAGCTAACTAATTAAAATTTTCAAAGAAAAAGGAGACCTGTAAAGTTGCGAGACCTACAAGGGAATCAAATTAATATCTCATTCCATGAAAATACTTGAAAAAATTATTGATGGAAGAATTAGGCAAGAGGTACAGATTGGAAGACAACAACAAGGCTTCATGAAGTTTTCTTTGCTTTTCCCTATACTTCTCCATTACCTGTCTTAAGGAGTATATTCCATCCACTGTGCCAACTCCATTCATGAAGCCTTGTTGTTGTCTTCCAATCTGTACCTCTTGCCTAATTCTTCCATCAATAATTTTTTCAAGTATTTTCATGGAATGAGCTATTAATTTGATTCCCTTGTAGTTCTTGCCACTTTACAGGTCTCCTTTTTCTTTGACACTTTTA
>BDMR012750681.1:0-13339 GCA_002091895.1 Caridina multidentata
ATAATTACAAATACATCGTAGTTCTGAATAGTATGAAAACATTTATCTTTAAAATTATTACTGGTAAAATACCCACCTTCAGTAATAATTTTAAAGATAAATGTTTTCATACTATTCAGAACTACGATGTATTTGTAATTATGGTCTTCTTTGTGAATTTTCCCTTTGTGTTTGTTAATGGCTGCATCTCTCTCAATTCTTATTTCTGTGTTTTGGTTTTCAAGGTTTGAGTTGACTTTCAGGCCTTATAAACTCCCCAGTTTGTACATTTGTGTTTTGCATCAGCATTTTCTAAAGAAACGCTTTTTTCTTGTTGTCGAGTGATTTTTGTTTAGTTTTTTGCATTCACCTATTTCGTATCTAAATGTCATGGCCCCCCAAAAATTTTCGTAAATTTAATAAGCGGTGCTTCATATTATTCAGAGTAGTGTTTATCATTAAATATTCCAGTGTGGAATGACGAAAAATGGTAATTTCATGTTTTTCGGGATGTTATGGTGTCAAAAGACACCGACAATGCAATTTGAACTTTACGCTAAGAAATACAAAAGTAAATTGTTAAGTGTACGTTGTCTTTTGTTTGTTACTTTCAGTAATATCGGCGTCTTTTCTTTCTCTTTCTTGTAGTCTTATTATATCATGCAAATACAATTAGGCTCAAGCAGAGCACATTTTTTGTTCTGTGCATGTATGCAGAAATATTAAGATCTTCAGTATAAGTTACTTTACTTCATCAAATATTATTGTTATTCTGCGTTTATGATTAAGAAGAAGAAACCTGTCTGAAGAAGACTTGTAAAGGGCTAGAATGCTTTATTTAAGTATACAATTGATGTCTACTGTAAACAAATAATCCTCAGGTCCGTTCGACTCTAATGTATATGTTACGAGAGATTACTTCAACGTATCTGGGGAGCCTCTGGATCCTCGAATTGAGCAGGTGAACCAAATAGCTTATGGCGTCGTTGCTCCCGTCATCATCGCAGTGGGGATCATTGGAAACCTCCTGACTGTTTTTATTCTTAGGCTTCCACAATTCAGAGGTAATTATTTTGATTACATTACAACTTCTGTGGTTAGGTTCTTAGAAATCATGAGTGAAAATTGTGATTCATTTGGATTATGTCTTGGAATAAAAATTACGATTAATGGATGCATTTTTGTAAATGTGCATCAAACTCAAAAACTTAAAATCTGACCAGAACTCAATTCCTTTCAGGGGTCACCTACACGTATTTCTTGATGCTGGCAGTGAGCGATCTGGTTTCCCTACTGTTTTCGATATCTGTCTTCTATCATCTCACCCATGAAACTACTCTGAGATATTCCACCGCTGTCTGGTACTCCTTCTTCGAGGGATTCTTTGCAAATGTCTTTCTCTCAACGTCTGTCTTCATTGTCATATGCGTAACTGTGGATCGGTATTATTCAGTATGCCGGCCTGTCAAATTCAGAACAGTTCATAACGAGTTTTTTGCCAAAAGTATGATTGCTGGTTCCTTTGCAGTTTCGGTATTGGTGTGGCTGCCCGTGTGCTTTATGAAATCCCCCAAAGAATATGGCGACTGTGATTTTGTTTATTCTAGTCCTCCTGATGACAAACTTCGTTGGGTGGCTTGTATGGAAATACCAGAGATTCCTACCGACGACTGGTATTTTATATACTGCTGGATACGACAGACTATTGTGACTTTTATTCCAATCGTCATCCTGATTGTTCTGAACATACTGACACTAAAAGCATTCATTAGACTTAAAAGGAGACGCAGGGAGATGGCAAGGAAGTCTATCTGTGTAATCAGCATCTCACATTTATCTCAGTCAATCGATGGAAGATCTCATAGCGACCAAAATCTCATCAATCTCCTCACAGCTGTTATGGCAACATTCTTCTTTACGATGATACCTGTAGGTATATTCAACGCTCTATATACGGACTCACATTACAATGATTTTAGCTACCAGGTTTTCCGGGCTGTGGCAAACAACCTGGAAATTCTTAATCATGCACTGAATTTCTATATGTACATAATGTGCAGCGAACCCATTCGAAAGGCTTTAAAAAATTACTTTTGCTTTTGCTGTGGCCGTTCCACAACGCCCACCGGTATTGCCATTTCAAAAATTAAAATAAAGAAATTTATCATCTGTTGTCAGCAGTCGGTGGTTAAGGTGGATTTTGCAGAAACACGGAATCCAGATATGTCTGAAAGACCTAAATTAAAACGAATATTCAGGACTTTAAATGAAGTCCAACCGCAGCATACTATTTTAGAAGACGGTAGCGTATCTGTAGATTCGAGGGGTAATGTAGACAATTACCACAGTGAAATATTTAGATGCACATCAGGACTGACTGCATCAGTGGACAAAAGTGAAAGTGATCAACCTAGGGAATGTAATCGTTCAAAAATGCCGCAGTTTCATAATCGAGTAACATTTCAGTCAGTCGAGGTTAACGTGAAGTATGAACGGGAACGCAACTGCAGTAACTCAGCACCCAGCTATGATATCGAAGATACCAAAACTTGAATATAATTGCAAAAACAGAGTGCAAAGGACGCGCCTTATAAACCAAAATTGCATTGTTGCTTCATATTTAGTGCCAATAAAGTACTCTAAAATATTTGGAAAGAAAAGCAACAGGGTGGTTTTCATGTGTAAGGTAAATAGGTACTAGAATTGAAGACATAGAGGTCAGGTAGGTAGATTATGGTCGGGTAAAAATTATATCGAGATAATAAAAGGCAGAGAGAGTACCGAAAACTATTTAGTGAGTCTTCGGCTGAAATTGAACTATTGAAAGTTAACAATGCATTTGGAGAGTTCAGTATTATAGCTGAAAAAAAAATATCTGTTGGCAGTAATGCCAACAGATATTTAGTTATCAAGGATATATCTGTTGTTTTTGTTTTTATTCGTAGAATTGTAGGGGCCATTTCAGTTCTAGAAGTGTTGTTGAATATCATCCAGATTCTTATTAGAAATCTCAAAGAAACAGTACTGTGAAGACAGTAGAGGAGTATCCCCAGAGCACCAGCAAGCTGGTGGCAACTGAGTGAAATGGGCTTTGTGCTATAAGTCGACCAGGACTATTCTGCTGCTTCCAGACACCTCACCACAAGATCCTTCCTATGCTTGGTCTTGTTGATTGAGCAGTATGGGTCTTCGTTCCTGCACTATGCTCGTGGTGATGTGCTTTGAATTTTCTTTCTGACTTGAATTGATTAGTTTGAATTTCTACATGTCATCTCTCCCACCGAGTTTGTATACTTGAGTTTTAGTCACTGTGTTTCTGAATTTAGGGTTTTTTGTAGCCACCCAGCTTCTGGTCATGTTTGATATATTGAGGTGGTCCTGCTGTGTACTAGTTCTATACTTCCCAAACTATAAACAAGTGAGGCCTTTCTTGGCCAGTGAAGGTGGGTTTCCAGTCCTTATAAAAGCTGATGCTGACTTCTTCACTAATAGCTCTTTCCTTGGCTGATGTGCTGCAATGTCCTTTTATTGGATTAAGTCTCACAGGCTGATTCTGTACCCTTCATGAAAGCTAAGGCTGATATCAATTGTACTTCCAATTCTGAGGCCATCAAAGTGGAGATGTCTGGTTCAGGGGTCCACCTGCAACCAGCCCTTTAGCTGTAGCTTCTCTTGATATCCCCTTCTTTGTACAAGCAGTGTTCTGTCTCCTCAGGGGCAACTTGTTCCCTTATACTATAGACTTCAAACTCACCTCATGGAACCATTGAATGGTTTGGGATGGACTCTCCACCAAGGTACCCTTTTGCTGGATGATGGAACAGTGTGGACCATAGACTTGTACGAAATAACCATCCCTGATTTTCTGCCACAGTAGGGATTTTTGCTTATCACTGGCTGTTATCATCACTAAAGTATCAAAGGCACCCTTCTCTCTACATAAATCATAACAGGATATTGCCAAAGTCCTTTTAAACAAAAGTTCTAGTGCTGAGTAGATTCATGTTCCTGTCAACCCTTTCAGCTGTGGATTTTCCTGCTTCACTGTTGAGACAGTCTTTACACTAGGCTTTTTTTCCCCAGGTCATCAACGATTTCCCAGTTGGGAGAAAGTCTGCCGGTTCTTTGCATTTATTGCTTCGTTAATCAGTTCATTGCTTTGATCTCCATAGCAGAAACTTGTGATGTCTTCCTGGCCTTCCCCCTTTAGTTAATGCTGCAAAACCTTTCTCCCAGAGTGAGGAAGGTAACTGTGTGCGATAAAACGTTTGAACAGCTCTCTTGTCTCATCCTTGTGGAGATAAATTGCTTTTCATGAAAGTCTCTGCCCTTGATATACAGAAGGATGAGAACTTTATTTAAACCAATCTAATTGGTATAAGCCTTACTCGGTTAAAAACCATTAATACGCTTAAGCCTTCAGTATTTAAGGCCTATGCCTCTCCTCTGGCTAATGACCTATCAACAGCAGCTTCATCTCATTTAGACACACTACTTGTGTTTTGGTTAAGTCTGTTTGCTCTTCCTTCAGGTGAGCCAGAATAGATGTTGTTCACATCATTCTTTGACTCCCTAAAGCCTGTCAGGAAATGTATGTTCTCATACAGATCTTTCTTTCTGGCAACATCAGTTGAAAATAAAATTGCTTCAACTAAGGTCTTTGCATTTATATGTTAGGATACTTTTTCTGGTTCAGGGAAGAAATGTAAATATAATTTTATCTCCCTCTTATTTCCTTTTCTGTAACTGAATGTTCATATTCAGAAAAGCTTGCAAGAATGTACCTAGAAAAAGTATATTCTTGTCAGCTTATTTTTTTTTTATATTACGTGAATATAACTTGGATTGTGTATTTCCATAAAAATTCACTGAAGTATTTACAGAATAAATGGCAAATTATAGCCATGCTTAGTTGATATTTAGCAATACCTTGAACTGCAGAACTTTTATCAGGGCAATGGCTTCATCCATATTCCATGTACTGTGCCACTTAATGGGAACTTCATTCAGCTATATACTGATATACAAAGGGTGGTTGTAGGTTTTATTGAAAGTTAGGTCAACTCCTACTATGATTTTTGTTCCACAGATCTTTAAAGCTCAACCTTTACTTCTTGTCTCACACTTTCTTTTGATGGTTCATATTTACCTGTATTAGCTGATAATCTTGGCTTGCACTCTCTAAATTTTAGACTGTTTTTTTATTTGTTCTGAGGGAGTTTGTTTCTGGGTTACCTTACAATAAAGATGTGGGTAAAATTAATGTTATTATTCCCAGGCATAAACACAGTTGTAATAAATATAAGGTCAGCATAAAGTACTTCTCATTTTCAAACTTAAGGCTCACTGAGCTTGTTATTATCAACTATCAGTTGGTTAAAATATCTTTGTATTGAAAATATGCATCACCACATTATTTTGATATCACACAAGATTCAATTTTAAACTATTATCAAAAACTAGCTATGATCAGCTCCTAAACTCAAAATTGATGATACAATAACTGGATGCATTAAGTTTATAAGCACATTCTTGGATAGGAAGTGTATTGGTAATAATAAAGATTTCATCATTACTCTAATGACTTTACTTGCTCTGTAGGGACTTTACATGTGGGGGGGAGGGAGGTGTACAGTGTTTCAACTTATCACCAAAATAAACTACCACTGGCAGACAGGTACTCCATTTTGACCAACACTTGGAGGACAACTTGTCTCTATCACACATTGGTCTTCTCTTCAATTCCATTAATAAATGCCTAAAAGATCTGTCAGGATTTCTTACTGATAATTAAAAATGCGACAAATGGTAAAAAATTTTAAACGTTATTTAGTAATCATTAGCCAATAACTGTAAAAAGAGAATTGCAACTTGCATTACAGTAAGGCTAAAAAGTAGTTTATTAATTACAAAACTTAGTAAAACTTTTCAACTGCTTAAATACTTGTTACTTAATAATTCCTGACTAAACAAGTAGTAATATAAAAAATGTATAGCTTTGATGCTCAAATAGAAATTCTACTCCACAAATTATCTCTTACATATATAAAATGGTAAGTAATATTTTAGAAGAAAATAAAATTCACTCAGATCTTTTGTTACCTCAAGAATATCAAATGTAGCCTTAAAATTTCTTAAGGTTTTACAGAAACATTTTACAGTAAAATAATGACTACTTAAAGATCACCGGTCATGATATTAAATTGCATTTTAAATCAACACAAGTATCAAAGCTCATGTTCTCATGAATATGGTGAACAAAAGCTGGCTTGACAACAATGGAGCGCCTTTGCCTTAGTCGAGTGAGGAATGAGACTAAAGAGGATAAAAAAAAAAAGAATCCTGTCATGAATGCTTTGAATATCAAAAAACACTAATTTCTCTGAAGTATAATGAACATAGTTGGCATATAAAGCACTTTGCCATACAAATATAAAGATGACGACATGTTTATATCTATAGATCTCTGGACTAAATCTGAATATTAACTTCATGGAGGTAGGCCCATGCAGCAAATGCATGTAACCATGAATGAATTTACAGTATGAACAAAGGATGGTTGCAACATCTGTAACTTAAAGATCTGTACACTTGTACGTGGTCAGGTTTTCTGACCTGGAATATGTAGTGCATGATTATCAAGGTCAAACATGGAACACATTATCACTTTAATAAGCTCAATTTCTTTGTTTACAAGAATTAGCTTAGTGTATGATCATTCCAAAGTTCGATATCACCAATCATGTTACATATTAAGTATAAATGTTATATACAAAGGGGCCCCTCAATGCACACACATTTCTTAGGTTTAAAAAAGAACCTATTAATGATGACATACCGCTCAAGACCAGCAAATGCTTTTTCCTCTGAAAAGCAATGGTTTCTGGTCTAGCACAGCTACTGACATGATAAGGGCATTGTAATAAAAACAACCTATTTAAACAACATGACCAAAAAATAAATAAAAATCAAACTTTGGCTTTAAATACACTGTTGGTAAGGATACCTTCCCTAACAAATTAAATCCATTTGGTTATTTTGCACCGGTCATGTATATTTGGGCCTTGTATCCTTGCTTACACTGAAGGCTCCCTGCAAGTTGCATACAGAATATCCTATAATATCCTTTCCTGCCCTCAAAATATGTTCAACTGCATATATAGTTTTGGTTAATTCCAAAGCACATCTATGAACTAGCTTACAGAGAGCCAGTGCTAGTGGTTGCAAGTGGACCTAGTGTGAGTGGAGGGCAAGGATCATGATAATACACAGTCATACAATGGACAGTTATTGCTCGGGGTCTGGGCTTGTTCTTGCCCAGGGGGGAATGTTCTACAAGAAGCTCATCTACTACCATGTGACTTGCGACCAACAGGGACATATGGCAATTCAGGAATCAGAACTACAAGAAGGTATTATCAAAGGCTTCTTTAGACTTAAATCTACCTAAAAGTGATGTGAATTCACTCAACATATATATATAGAACTGCTGATTTTTTGTCTTCCAAAATTCTGTAAAAAGAGGATATGAATTATGATTTCTCTCCACTGAAACCAATTCCTCGCAACTGAAGATTACTGAATGTAAATAAACCCACCATAGTCCTGACTCCTTAACACAGCAAGGCTAACCTACAGTGATAATGCTTTACACAGGCTTGAATATGTTTCATATCTTTTAACAATGCTGTCTACAACAGTGGTCCATTCTACGCAGTTCCTACGAACCAAGCCCAGTGAAAGTACTTTGGAGAAGGGTTTATACAGTGTTGAGACCATCCTGGGAGTTGCAAATTCCTTTATTAGAATTTTTTTTTTTTTGCAGTCTTAGACTTATTGCCATCATTAACACCAATACTAAAGGACAAAAGAGGATTTACTTTTCCTAAAATTAAGATTTCTTGACTGACAATGGGTTTTTTTCTTACCTTAAAACTGCATGACCATCAGTCATGGAAATTGGTAAATACATGACTTTGCTCTCCATTTTAGTAATTCAGAGGATTTTCAGAACACTGACAGTAGTTCTTTTAAAGAACTGAACCGTACTACTTAAATGATATTTCTCTCCTTTGTCACACTAGGGTTGGGATGGTATTTTAATGCTAAAATACACTAATATTACTACACTATTTGGGATCATCTGTGCTTTCCTAACCCCACTTAAGCTATTGTTATAAATAAGAAATAAATAATGTAAACAGGTGGGTTTGGTTGAGGTACAGACTACGTGGCGAATAAATCTTACTTTTTTTTTTTTTTGGTTCAGAACTGAAATTTATCAACAACTTACTTCTACACAAGTAACCAAGTTATTTTCTAAATACTGCATAAATAATAAATTAAGGGCATTTCTTGGACTTGTCAACTTTTAATGCTAACAAGTAAATAGAAGTGACATACTGCAGGATAACCATTTTACAATATCACCGTCATGGAAGAACAATTATGTCAGAATGAGATCAAATTCCAGTTTCTGTATGGTGCTGTTTTAAGTAATATAGCAGACTTACAATTCAATATGGCACTTCATTTAACAGAAATATTCTTGCAATGAATATTAAAATTCAGTGCCCATTAAGTCAGCCTGGATTCACAGTATTGTACATTACAATTGGTCAGCTGAGCTTGCCAAATACGCCAGCATACTCACTACCTAAGAAGATTGTTGTGGATGGGGGTGTGGGGGAGAGAAGGGGCTAGAAGAGCACAGCATTTTATTTTACGGACCCATCTAGGAATGGTATACAGATGGTTTTTCTGTCCATCTGTTGCCTTAGGCTATTATTCTACACTAGGTGAAGCTTGAAGAGTTTCAGTCATTGCCTGTGCTCTAAGTTCAAAAACTCTACACTTACTAAAGTAAGCGATCACATCCTTGTCAAAACCTGTACAAAACAATCTGTCCATCACCGAGAAAAAAAACACTAGTCATAAATGACGACAGTGTTTTTAGGTAAGACTAGTCTGATATGAAACAATTAATCTAATAAAAAGTCTAATTTCATAAGTGCAAAAATAACAAATTCTTCCTTCTTTTCCAACAGATTTCCCTGTATCACATACACATGCCAGTAGTGCTTTATTTTCAGTTTGACAGTGTTTTAGGCCTATGTTGTTTTAGGGAATACCCGCTGAAATCACATTCAACACCAGGATATGCGACTTGTTCTAGGGCTGGCCTTTTATTAGCTGGCTTGTCAAGGAAGATGGCAGTAGGAAAAGTATTTTTTTTTTAAGTATATATATATATTATCTTTTTCAAGCGTTTCCCCTGCACAGAGGTAATGAGGTACTTAGCCTTTCAAATTCACATCACTAGCCTTCTAAAGGCGGTCCTTGCCGCAGGTGTGCGTCATGTAGGAGTTGTAAAGGAGGGGGAAGACCAACGGAAGTTGGTACGTGGGGAACTGCATGAGAGACTGGAGGTGGCGGTGGTGGTGGGGGCTGTGAAACAGGGCTCGGGGGCACTGGACTACGAGATCTTGGTCTGTCTTCCTCCATGCTCTGATAATGACGATAATGTAACGATGGTGACGTCGGGTGGACTGGCATGTCGTCATCACATTCCCTCTGAGTATCCATTGGGGTTTCTTCTTCTGTCATCTCTTGCTTCACAAGTTGGGATGGGTAAGAGTCTTCTTGTTCGTCCTCTCGCTCCCTGTGTGGAGGCTGTTCTTCATCTTCCTCGTGGTCGTGTCGGGGCATGGTGTCGTGGTATGAAACGGGTGGAGAACCGCTCTTGTCCATGCTGGTCGACAGGTTGAAGGCAGTGTTCAGCAGCGGCAGATTTGAGTCCGCTAGGGCAGCCTGAGAGAAAAAAATATACATATGGTATAATACTTTACATCAGATGCTTCAGTACGCAAGCTGCAACCTTCCACACTTTTACTCTTTGGGCTTTAGCAAGAAAATACATTTTTTATATTTTTAGCTTTCTGTAGCAGGAACTGCACTGAACTATACCTAAGACAGTATTTCAATAATTCATTACTTAATTACCTAAAAAAACAAAATATGAGAAATAAATCCACAATAATATAAATGTCTATATTGTATTATATATATAAAATAGACATTTATATTAATGTGGATTTTTTTCTCATTTTCATATTGGCGTTACGGTGAAATTTCATATTTAAACAAAATATGTTGCTTCACATTATATAATTACCTGAACTTGCATTTTCAAAACTCTTTCAAAATACCCTAGAGAATATACACCCACTTTCCAAGTTCCATAAGCATTCCGTTTCTGAACCCATCATGTACCACAATATTTGTGTGCAGTGGTAGCTCGTGGAAAATTAGAATGGAGGGACAGCATCACTGCAAGCTTCACACGACAGTATAGTAATAATAATTAAAAGAAATTACAAGAAAAATAATTAAAGACAAAATTATTAAACAAAGAATTTATAAGCATTCAGTTATATGCACTGAAGGAGCTGCATCAAATGCAGCTCCTTGTTGCCAGATGTAGCGCCAATAAATCCTACACTGTCGTACAGCGTGAAACTTCTATTTTTGTCTCGTTTTAATGAAAATTTAAAGAATTAAGTTATAAATACATTGAAAATTCCATATAAAGACTTTTTATTATGACACATTAGTTAGTTGCAGATTATTTTAGTCTAAGGTGGATGGAGTCATACACCTGGTAGTGAGTGTCTGGGGGGACTACAGCTCGACAGCTCCTACGGGCGAGCCGGCACCGTTTGTATGTGTCGAAATATACTTCCACTCTACTACTGAGCAACAGAATTTCTTCCTGCACTTCATAATTCACAATCATGATTATGTATTTAATAAATCAAGAATATTAAGATAAAGATTTAGAGGGGCATATGTAAGTGTGCATCTAAGTATGTCAAAGCATATGTAACTGGAAAGGTAGGTGTATTCTCTTTCTGATATAAAAGCAAAACACTTTTAACATTACACATGTAATCAAACTGCAAATCATATTCCACCCAAAAATGAAAATAGGTGTAATAAATCTTAAAATCAAATGTAGAGGTTATCCTATTTAGTGCTATATCTTATGATACAGTTATGAAGGTGCAACACATAGATCGGAGTTATGCTCTGGTTACTACCTCAATACAGGGTTTATTATATGCAATACAGGGTGTATTGAATGCAATACAGGGTGTATTGAATGCAATACAGGGTGTATTGAATGTAATACAGGGTGTATTGAATGCAATAAAATATCATCTTTAGTATCCTGAGATACCATTAGAATTACAGATTTTACAAAACTCTACCTGAAGACTAGCATTGAGGGCTTCTCCGTAGAGCGTGGGACTGCCCGTTAGTGTTGGACTTTTGCTTGGCACACCCCTGCAAAATACAATCTTTGTTATTGCTACTACTCTTTAAAACTGAAATTATTACTACATTAAGTATTAACTGCAATATTAAGTCAATAGTGAATGATTGTTTATACAGTATTCACAATTACAAATATTGTTGGTGACATGATTAAAATAAAACTCTGAAATAAAACATTTCATAACACTTTTTAGCATATTAAATAATGGGATAAAATATATTACTATACAATGAAGTATTAGATATATATATAGATATATATGAATAAGTCCATGCAAATAAAATTACTTTTATTAAAAATTTCATTAAAAAACACAACAGTACGTTTCAACTGCTTACACACTTACCATGCAGTACTTACAGTATTTTCTTTTTTTTTTTAAGTTTTATTCGTAAGTCGAGAATTAGGTTTCCCCTAAACTGAATTTGCTGAATCAATTTTAAAACCTTCAGTCTAATTCATATTTTCTAACTGAGTAGACTTACTGTGAGAAATAATATAATTAATTTTTAACTTACTTTTTTCGTACTGAAGACCACGATAATTGACTTACAAAAGCAGAGAGGAAAAATATCTAATTAAGGTGAGGAAAGGACAAGCACTTATTAGACTTTTTAAAAGAGTGCAGAACACCAAGAAGATTTGAAAACGGCACAACATCTAGAGAGTTTTAAAATAGAGATAAAAGTGGAAACATGAGAAAAGCGACTGATAGGCATCCACTAGGTAAAATCGCAAGAAATGTAAATAGGGTAAAAAAGGCAAAAAAGGAGATTGAAAAGATATTTAAAGAGAAAAGTTCAAAAAATACTTGCTGGTGTTTACGATAGGTGATGTTCCTCGAGCTAAGCTGGTAGACGAAGGTTAATAACTAAAGCTACTGAGAACACCCAAACGGTTAGTTATTTTAGCTGGTTTGCAAAAAGTAAATTTGCAGTGCGAACTGACTGCGTGTTAAAAAGATACCATCGTCAATATTAATATTTCAAGCGTACAACACGTCTGGGTGCTTAAGTATCCTTAAATTCTATAAATTTTTTGGCTCAGTCTTTAAATAATAAAGGAGTTGCAACTTAAATTTGTAACGAAAGAAAATAAGGTAACGAAAAGATAGTACTCATTCGTGTCCATCCATATGCGTGTTTGTCATCTTTAAGAGATTTATATCACATGTGATTAAAGGCTACATACTGTACAAATGAGATTTCAAGGCATATAGATGATCTTTACGAAGATTTTTCTCTTACGCATTCCTTGATTTATAAAGATAAAAACGATAAAAGAAACAGGAAAAAAAAGCAATACAAAGGCACTTATTTAAATGATAAATGCAAGAACCGCTCGAGTATAAACGGGTAAAATAAAAACTGGAAAAAATAAAAGTAAAAAGCAGGGGCAGGTTGACTTTTGGGTTTAGTATAATAATGAAATGTTTCTATATGAAGTGATCTCAGTTACTCTACACATTATTTAACAATCTTATTGATATGAAATACCATGAGAATGATTAAACTTTATATCAGTAAAAATTTTAGTTTATAAGAAATAAGTAGAGTATCTAATACCACTTCTTATGTGTATCTGACATGTAATGTATATACAATATGGTCAAAATGATATTGAAAGAAAAGAGATGAAGACTAAACACACACACTGTATTCAGATGAAAGCAGGTATCCATTTATAAAAAAAAGTCAGCTTACTCAAATCATAAAAGTTAAACTCCAGTCATTGAGATGTTCTAAATAGCTTATGTAGTATAAAGAAAGGAGTACTTGTAACTGTGCTTTTAATAGATTAAAGTTAGTATATATCAACAAGTTGTAAGAGCTGTATTTGTTGCTCAACTCCATTCCTCTGGCTTCTCCTACAACTAAGGAGAAGTTTAAAATTTCCAGAGTTCTAACTTATATGTAAAGCCATGCTGTCTTGATATCTTGATATATCAGATCATTAATTTGTACATGGTGATTACATTTTCATTTATCATAATCTGGGGATGACCAGTGATCAAGTAAGGTC
>BDMR012750682.1:0-13350 GCA_002091895.1 Caridina multidentata
TACATATGCAATTTGGGATCCTCTACCTTGTGAAGTTTTCAAGTGGAAACAAACATGAGTAAACAAAACCTTTACACGTTCTGAACATTCTGTGTTCAAGAATGGATATCTGACATGCTAAAAACCAGCAAAGACATCCACAGAGAACTTTTCATTTAAAGTTCTCCTTAAAAAGTTAATTCATGGAAAGGTGATTAAAATGATTCTTCCTCGTCATCCAGCTAATGCTGCATTATTCAGATAATAATGTTAGCTGTCATATTCAAATAATTATGGCATTTTCATAAACAACCCCATACAATACCTTCCCAGCGTGATAGGTTACCTATGATATCAAATGTGATTATAATCATGATGATACATATAAATATCATTGGCTTTCTTGTGAGCCCTGTGGGGATGCCAGCTGTCTTGATTATGGGGTGGAAATTGAGTTCAGTCTCTGGTCACCGATCAAAACAGAGGAGTTTCCAGTGTATCACTGGAATTGATATATTTTTACTGGTAATTATTTGTTAATGTCTAAACCATGGATGGCATAAATGTGAAGATTCCCAAGCTGGCTATTTTAAGACTAAATCTTTGTCCAATGTCGTCCACCTGGTGACGAGATGAGAAATCAGATCTGACGTCACACATGCCGTCATTTTCAATTTCTGTATTGTTTTTATTTTATTTTTATTCGTGATCATAGAACTTTTTACACAATAAAATTAGATTTTAAATCTAAATAATGTATACCCTATCCAGTATCTCAGAGCAAAAGCACATGAGAAGCATCCTGGGTAAAATCTCCGGATTTTAAAACCTTCTTGACAGAACCCTACTTCTTTGGGAAGATTTTTCTGAAATTTTCATAGAAGTCTGTGGAGGAGGGAGATTCTACTTGAGAAGTTGAAAACTAGACCAGCCGAATCCTGCCTTAAAGAAATGCTATTCGTAACAAACTCAAATTGTTATAAGTAAGTGTTTTGACGATCTAGTAAAGCTCACGCGTCAAAAAACTTGAGCCTTGTAATAGAAATGAGCTTCAGGAAGATAATTCACAATTTACTGTTTATTTGGTAGTGGACCTGGATGAGGATACTAATACTCTGGTTTACACAGCAGAATATAATATTGCTCTTCTTTCATATTCTTTTAAGCAAGGAGTTCATTTTGCCCTAAGCTACTCCTTTGGTAATAATTTAATCCAAAATAGCCCAAAGCAAGTTAATGCGCCTACCCCATCTTTAATATAGAAAGTATGGAACTGTGCCTTGTTTAGTTAATAAAAGCCAACAGGTAAATGGAATTAAAAATTAGGTAATTCCCAGTCGAGTAGAACAGCGAATTACAAAAAAATATAGGGGGAACCGTAACGTACCATGATTATCAAATCCATGTACCAGTTCATGTCCTACTACAACTCCAAGGCTTCCATAGTTCAGGTACCTAAGGATACAAAATTACATGAAGATTACCAATGCAGGAACAAAAATTGTTGAAAGAGTTAACAACTAATACAACATTATTTATCTTGGTGGTCAAACACTATATGTGCAGTATGGCGTGCAATACTAGTAACATGGCCAGCCCAAGGCTCTCAGGGTCTCTTGGACAAATGCTTTTGATTTTTTCTTTACTTTAGCCTCTTACGTGTAATAATGTTTTTTTTTCTCATAATCTGATTCTATTTCAACTCCATCGCACTTACGAAAGCAGCAAAACCCAGCCTGATTAAGTGCGGTTTCACCCTCGATACTCTATGTTCTAAATACAGAAAATCTTTATAAAGTACAGAGAGAGTTAATCAAATGTATAAATTATGAATAATATACACGATCACATTAATAAATCATATCTGTAAGTAATGAAAACATTCACTAAGAGCCCCTAAAACATATATCATGCCCTGAAATCATCACTTACTTTCAACATGCTTCCCACAGAGGGTCTGTTACATTAGCCTCAATGCACAGCACTTAGCAGAGGCCACTAAAATGTCCTTGACAGTAATGAGCACGTTGCATATACCTTCTAAAAAGGTAGCTCTGTATATATCCATTCGGAGGTACTGTGTTTTGAGAGAAATCTTTAATCTAAGACTTAAAGGTATATTTAGACACGATAATTGCTTTGTTTTATATTTTGTTTTCATCAGCATCATCTTGACATGTTCATCTGACTGATGCCATTATACGGGGCAAAACGATAAACTTTAACTCTGTTAATATGTAAATGCGACCTTAGGGTTGACATGTTCCGTAACTAACCTGTCTTTTGCATTTGTCCCTCCCCCATTCCCACTCTCATATGTAATGTATATTACGTAAGGTCTCTAACAGACTCCTTCCCGCTTCGTATGTGACTTTGAAGAGGGCAACAAGTGACAAAGACGGGACACTTCACCCTGCCTTAATTGGAAGATATCCATTCAACAAGCAGCTTGCTATGACATTTACTTACCCATTAAACAAAGTTCTTTTTTATATTCAAATAAACATTTTAACCTTCCCTACTTACATTATACAAGACCAAAAAATTAAAAAGGTCAAGACGTAGATAGAAATACCATATAAACTTAAACACTCAATTCACGGCAAGAAATTCAAACAAACGTACATCTCATTCAGTAAATTTCGACACAATAATAAAATTAACAAAGTGAATGCCATTTTAAACTGCTTAGCAATATTACATCTTTAATATTTTTACCTATAAATATTAAGACATAATTAAGAAAAGCCAACAATATTTAATAACCAACCACAAATGCTGCTCAAAATATATATAAAAATACACTTTGAGAACCACCGTTTTCTTTTCTTACATCTAATGCTGTTACATGCGAACGAGTTCCCCACCCCCCCAAAAAAAATGACTTTCATTAATAATCAATGGAGTGACAAGGTCGTCAGCACTTAGTTCAGCCATTAAATTAAAATAAATGAACCGAAAGAAAGATTTAGTACAGTCCGATTTGCAGTAATAAATTCAGTATATTTTACAACAGTCTATTACATTTCGTCTTTATTACTGCTTCTTTTTCCCAAGTCCATGCCTTCTATATTTTGAAAATATCTTGAACACAAATACGAAGATTATGAGATAATATGAAAAAATAAAATCGAAAAAAAACTGCCTCTAATCCTCGCCAACATAATACAAAGGACAAGTGGACAAAGTCCTGTTAACAAACCCTGTTTGAAAAAAATCCCCCTGGCACTGGTAGTGCCTCCTACGGAAGCTAACATTCTTGGCAAAGTTTCGTAGATTTCCGTCCAATTGATATCAGATGTTCTGCGCCAGAGTCCGAGTGGAAAATTGTCTGTCAATAAGTATACATTTTCCACCTTTTGAACTATAGGTCTTGTCATTTTTTACTAGCACGTTGGAAGGTCAAAAGTTTCTAGGACATAAACAAAAAGGGCATGAATATAATTTAATGAAATCAGAAAACAAATGTTGAAACACAACATGAAAGGCGCGCTCATTAAAGGGTTTATGCTAGCTCGGAATCTTTATTGCTAGTCTTTGAAATTCACTGTTTTGTTATCTCTGACTATCCTCCCCCCTCCCTTTTCTTTCTTCTTCTATATACCTAGCCTTTTCGACACGCTATTTCTCCGTTTCCAACTTCTCATTTCATTTCCAAGAATCACAGAAGTTTATATCTTCAAGCTACAATATTAACCCCTCGAAGACTAAGAATATTTTGACAAAGTTGCTATGCAGGTTTGACAGAAGTTGTTATTGCGCTTTCGAGGAGATGACAAGTTCACTTTACACTTAAAACACAAATACATTTTAGAATGAACTACCAACAAAAAGCACAAAATTTGACAGGGGAATTAATAATGTACAATTATTAATATTACTGTACTGCTGTTTTGATATGTCACGGGTAAATATATGAGCTATATCAATAACCTTGATTTGGTTGAGCAATATTCAATAACCTGTATTTTTAAGCAATATTCCACTTATACTCTTATGTATGTTCATGGTCATATTAAATTGAAATGACATTAACCTACTAAAAGATTAATTCTGTATTTGCAAGGAGGCTAAATCTATTATCCAAATGAAGCAATGTATATAAGAACAAATTATCTGGAGTAATTATTCAATTAATTATCATGACAGATAGTATCTAAAATTCAAATTGAATCCAAATTTTTTCTGTCTGGTTCTTCCGATTTGTTTCCTTTGTCTTCCGTTACTTCGAAAAAGTTCTATTTGTTAAAATTCACGAATATTTAATAGACAGCTTCTCCTAAGTCTGCCTGTCGAAAGGCAGAAACAAGATACAAATAAATAAATTACAAAATCATCGCAAAAGCTAAACTTAAACTCCGTAATATTATCTGACCCTGCATATATTAGGTACCAGATGCGTTCTTTTAAAACTTCACACAAATAATCAAACTAAAGATCAGGTTAACGTTACATGAAAAACAAAAATGGACGAATTCCAGAAATTCAACCTCTGTGCCACACCATCATTATTCTTATATACAAGAAAGAGAAGAGTCTCGGTCATGGGGTATAATCACATTCTAGGTGGCGTTAAGACCCACAACGCCCTATAATTTAAAGAAAGAATGATCCTTAGGAACGTTACATACACACACATACCTGAATTCTTCTTCTCTAAAACACATACACAAAACATTAAATTTTTTCATAGCTGTTTGTAAAGATGTTAAACACGGAGGTTCATTTCAATTGCAACTGGGATCCGGCAAAGTCCAAAATTAATAATCCTATATATGTGTGCACCATGTATATGTATACACATTTATATTTGTGTATATAGGCACATATATTTAAGAGCGAACATCAGAACGTTTAATAAGTCTTCGTCTTCAGAAATATAAGTGTTTAATAATAAATGAAACCAGTCATTAATTTTCTCTTGCGTAAACACCTATTACGATGATGAAATTCAGCCGGAATCCAAAATCATCACTTAACTAGATTCTGAAACAACAACTACAATAGCGGCAGCAGAAGCAACAGCAATTATAATAATTAATTGCAGGCAATACGTCAAGGAAAATGGTGAAGTTAACAGTGACTTGGTTCTCAAAGGTTTTCTTCTTCTTCAGAGTAGAGAGTGTCGAGTTAAGACAATAGAAACAGCCCAAGAAAAAACAGTAATGGCGAGAGATGGAAAACAGCGTTTTCTCCCATTATGATGTTGTTCCTTTTGTTTACGGTACGCACGCTGAGATATATAGATGCCTGTCACAGACATAATGAGAACAGAGTAAAGAGTTGGGGATGAAGGAGGAAGTCAAGAAAGAAGAGAAATTGCAAGGACGTGACGTACAGGTAAATGTTATGTACTGTACTGTACACAATAAACACGCAGAACACACGTCAGGCATGTAAATAAATGAAAATTACTCTGATGACAGGAAGCATAATTCTATACGTCTTTGAATGTAAATGCCACAGAGTACATACACGTGATGATATTAATACGTTACCATAATATTCGATTACTTACAGACCGATGAATATTGCCAAGCAAGAAAACCGCAATCTGTCTCGTCGTCTTACCTGAAAAGAAATAAAAAGTACGTTAATTCCGTTGTTATAAAAACAAAACATTCTAAAATATCATAACAAGCACTTGTCAATGAAATTATGATTTATATGTATGCATGCACACACACTTATGTATATCCAATATAAAGGATGCGACGAAAAACAGTAAACATACCTTGCAAAACTACATAAAACTTACTGTTATACTTAGGTTCAAAACTTTGCAATAGTTTCCGTGACTTCATGAAAATATAGTTAGAGTAATAAAATACAACATACCAAAAGTCAACATATGGATGGCATTTACTGTCATGGTGTAGTTTTGCTTGCTTATCTAACAAACAAACAGCCTTTTTCTCTATCAAGGCGTTTGTTATCCTTTGCCAACCAACCCCAACAAACACTTCTATCACATTTATTATCCTCGGCTGCCATAAATAAACTACCCTCCACTTAGGTTTCCCCGGTTATATCTTAAAAGGCATGAAATAAAGAAGACAAGACAACAAACACTGCCGTGAAGCAGCTTCTATCGAACTCGTCTCATATATGGTTGGCCACACGCCGCCCTACCATGATTCCATGTCCGTTAGAAGACTCCCATGATACCATACCCATTAACATGGGCCCTTTATGGGTGGACTTATCGCCTAGCTACCATCCACTTCAAATGAACATAAACAACGTTCTGTTCTAGCAGTTAATTACAGCAGTGCAAGTTTTAGGGATGTTTACACACATCCCGGCACTTGGGGTTATCACATATCATTCACTGCATACAAAACGGAAGATAACTAAAGAAATAAAATGATTTCAAACCCGATCAAAACAATTTAAAATATATAAGCTTGTCTCAAGCATGTCTGGATCTCAACAGGCGAGCCCTCTCTCATGGCCATGGAAGGCATCCCAAGGACATCATGAGAGGAGCATAGGGTACCTAAGGATGGGGCGCTTGACTCCAGGGAAATCTAATCGCAGCAGTGAAGGATAGGTGCCATCTGTTGCTATCCTCTGCTTGCTTGTATATGTTCAAAAGATTACATGATCACAACTCTGGCATTTCCTTACAATGTCTCAAGAGTTACACAGACAGCATACTTTCATCACATGATACTTTTATCGTCTCTTCATCACCCAGGGATTTCATGATTCTTTCTTCTACTCCCCAGAAGAAACAGACTGTATATATTACCATACTTCTGTGTTTTAAATAGCTGGAGAAATCATTAAAAAGAAAATGTAATAACATCTAAATCCGGTAAACAAAATTACTGCATATCTATTTTTTACTTCTTTTATCCTATCAAAATTTATACATAAAAAAAGTAAAATTTTCCCTGAACAATGTTCTCGGCAAAACATTATGTGTAACAACCAGCTGGTCAGAGCGACAAACACTGCTTATCAACTGTTACATCACAATGGAATCAAGTTTAGCAGAGGCCTTCAACACAATACTAAATAAACATGCATGACAACAGCGTCTTGAGAACTGAGGTCAAACAAAAAACTGAAGTCTATACATAGTAAGATTTATTTGATTTATTTGCTTCTGGCAGACACAAATAAAAAAAATGCAGTAAAATGAGGTTAAATCTAACATAACCTTAAACATACACTTAAATCAGTTCTACCAAATCCATAAATCTTCATTACAAAACAATCCTTCTTGAAATATTACCTTGAAGCAACTGGACAACAAGCAGATCCTTTACAATGAGCATTTCAATCATTCACAAGGTTAAAGGTCTTTATGTTTACCTGTGCAAGCGTCCTTGGAAGTCCACTCACGATTCATACACACCGCAACCGCAAGCAACCTTCAGATCTACCGCAGGAGGTCAGTTAAGAATACCGCTAAGACTCATTCCCCTTCTTTAAACACTATTCGGTGTTACCCTATCCATAAATGGCGCCTTCATCATTATACAATGCAACATTTACTCTATCAAGGAGAATTAACCAGCTACCTTAGGAATGTTGCAACTTAATTCTTACAGCTCTTTCTTGTTTCTATCAGTATCTATCTGTAGTTTTAATGTATTTATGCAACCTCCTTTGAATGCAAAAATGCTTGTAACAGGCACATGTGATAATAATTAAAGGTGTATAGTGTACCCAAAAAGAACACTTCAAGGCAAAAATATGCTGCTACAGTCTGATGCAAGATCACTATGGAGTTGTATGGAGTCTAACTTTCTTTATGCTTGAACAGACAGTATCATACAAATTTACAATCATAATAACATGCTTGTAACTGCACTTTCAAAAGCAGTCTTTGTTAATTTACATTTTCAACTTTTATTCAGTCATCAACAACAATCAAATTTATCTGACTGTAATAAACTTTTATACACCTCTTCAGCATTAAATCCTTATTTCTCTTTCACCTATACAATATGACATAATCTAGAGAGTAGAAACCATCAGTCACTTTAGCTGTCTGATAGGTATACAAAACATATACGGTATATTATTCAGCATCTCGGTGATGATATACACTTTACATGGCTATTTACACAAATAAGAGATCAAATTTCCTTTGGTGTAGTACTATTGGAAAGTATATTGTTGGGAAACAAAATGCAGTAATTATTGTGAACATGTTCAGGGCCTGTTTCTAATGCTTCAAGTCTGGCAGTCAATTAATTATCTAGGCAAAAACTGGCATGAAGTAATCCTACTTAAAACAAATATTATGAGCAATCAAGAAAGCCAGTTGGCTTACTTCTAAAATTAACTCAGAAAAGTTGTTATACAGATTTACAAATGTGCTTCACACTATCATATATGTACTTCTTTTCATTTCATAATTCACAATCCTCTGGTTACTCTTACTGCTGACTGTACTCATTACTAGTTATCTTACTATCACTTTCAATTGTGCCCTATGCAGTGTTTGTATTGCAGAAATCCAACCAAGAAAGCAGTATATCAGTACACAATGAAAAGTCAATTTTTAAACGACTGAAAAATACAGAGAATTTATTTATATTTTCAAAATTTCACTTGCCTTACCCAAGATACAAATGCTACCCCATCTTCAATAAGTTATGATTCATTTCGGAGGTGTGCCAAAAATTAAAATAATGAAACAAGAACCTCTACCACATATCTTATACCTCTGATGGGAAACTGAGAGATCACGACATCACTATGAGGCTTGGTGGCAGTCTAATACAAACATCAAGTTCCAAGGAAAAATTTAGCTAAAATTTTTGTCACTTATTGCAACCAAGTCATTTAAGTACAGTCAGTACATATAGTAATCTTATTTTCAACACATCAATATATTCTCTAGCAAGCAAAATATTTAATCCACATTACCATACCATTAAAAACTTCCATGCCATGAACTGGTAAATACTGCACAAGTTTGTACATGTCAACTCACACTATATTGCCAAATAAGTCTTCCTTTGAAACGTTATTCAAGAAACAGTACTTTGTTTCAGAGCACAATATAGCTTTGGTGCCAAAGTTCTGGTGAGAAGCCTGTTGAATTATTACCATACAGCTAACATTGTTAAAAACACTGAACAGTCAAGAGGGGTTTACAACCTGAGTGCCTTCTGTGAATAACAATTAGTCCAACAACATTTACACTCCATGTACTTACAATGCATTGTAGCTTACAATAAAATTCATGTAAAGGTAGATTTAGAGAGGAAAAGTAATCTTCTTTAAGTTATTCATCACTTTTCTAACTATATTTCAGAATTTATAAAGAAGGAAATATTGACTTTTGCATATTTTAATAAATAGCACATCCAATGTGATTGGAACAGAATACTGTGTAGCCATATTAAACAATAAAATAACTGCAAAATAAACAAGAATGAGGACATCCTATAACAGAAGTCCAAATAACAATTATAAAGAACACTGGAACAGATTCCTTGTAACAACATCATCAAAATTAAACTTAATCATAACCAACTGTCTGAGGTTTAATTAATAAGTAGGCAATGACTGTTTCATTACCACCAGCATGTTGCAAGACAACAAAAGCCAATATGTATATATTACTATGCATATCTCCTTAACATATTCATGTGATGATACCAAAATAACTCATTGCCTACCATTCGGCCTACAAGCAAGTTTAAGGAGAGGAACATCTGTAATGTTACATGCTTGAATACCAATCAGTCCTTTGCTAACTTCTTTTCTCTTTCACTCTTGTGTATTCGCTTGTGGTAGCTCTGAGCAAATGAATTGACAATACTCAGAACAAAATAGATGATCATCAGTAATATCAACTTTTCAAATATCCAAGCAAGGATATTCTTTTCATCCTGCAATAAAAGAAATAAAGGTGAAAATTAAAATAATTAAATGTCACACAAATTGAGTAACATATTGAAAAATGCATTAGCCTGATTCATGTTATAGTGACAGTCATAGTCCAGTCAATATCATGGTCTCATTACAGTCATTGTTTAAATAGCCTTACACAAGTTTCAGTCAAGGGGTAATTTCATTCCAGTCACAGCATATCCAGTTCATACACCTGGTTGTATTTAAGAAATGATTTCACTTGAAAAGGCAAAGGTTTTTTGAAGAAGAAGCACTGGAACAGGCTGCTGCTGCCATTTCACCCTGAAGGTGAAAAATGGGTATGATGGTCACAACGCAGTTCAGCTCCTCATGATTTAAACAGTTCATGACCAGAACTTCATTTAAATGAAATCACTGACACAAATACTCCCATTCAAGTGCCTTAAATAATACCTAACTAAGCTAAAAATATAATGGGACTACAATGTGAGTCAATAATATATAATGTAAATCTAGCAATATAATCAAACCTCCCATTTACTGCAATCTTAATAATGAATACATTCTGTATTTTAGTGTCAACATAACTGACTCAAAGTCAAGATTAACCCCCTGAAAATACAGGTTAGAATTTCTTTTACTGGAGAAACTATTAGTGCAGTCTAGTTGGAAGCTCAACGAAAAACTGAAAGAGAGAGAAGCAAATATACTGTACATACCGTAAATGAATTAAAGAGGAACAGCCTTGTTGAAAAAGCCTACATAAAAAATGGGACAGTAAATAAAAAAGAGAATAGGACATTGAATATTACCTATGGCTGTATGTAATGGATAAAGAAAATAAAGAAGTATGCAGCCAGAAGATGGTAAAGAAGGGAAATTGTATGGTTAAAAAAAAGGCATTTGAAGTATGCACAGATGCAAACACAACATAAAAGTATGAGAAGAGGGTTAAGCACCTATAAAAGAGGAAAATGGGAAAAGGGATAGTCTCAGGGGAAGATTAGCAAAGAAACTGCATCCAATAGGCTGTAACATAAGGTGGCAAAAGAGAACTACAGTAGAGAAATTGAAAGACGAGGATAGAATGCTGAATACAAGAAAAGCTATATAGCCTACATATGGGAAACACTCTCAGGACTTGCATTACACAGAGCAGAAAAGTAACCCATAGCAACTTGCTTGGATATGGAGGAAGGGTAAAAGAATCAGTAGGCAACAGATATTAAGTGGTAAGGAACTCAAAAAACCTGTCGAGGGGATTGAGGAAAGGGTAGGGACAAGGTGTAGATGGAATAATTGCAACAGTAGTGAAGGCACACAGTGAATATATCAAGCAAGTAGACTTGTTAGCTCTCAGAGTCAAGTTTTGATATAGCTCCTCATCCCCAGGAATCAGAAACATGTCCACATATGCAATCTGACGTCTTTCTGAGGCCCCCAAACCTAAGGGAAAGCCGACTGTCACCCATGTAGACATGTTTCTAGATGTAACAGTCAGAGGTAATGTTCTTTAAAGTATCGGTCTATCTCAGATCTAAAGAATTTAGATTATTTGTGTACGCCAGGTGAATAAATGCCACGCAGTTCAGGTGAGCTTAAAGAACATTTGGGTCTGAAATGCTGACCTAATATCTCCAGTTATAGGTTTAGTATGATCTGAAAGAGATAGATGGGATTTAAACATGTACCTTTGCTGAGGGAGTATGTCTCTTACTGGGGTCCATTATATTCGGTCACTAAGAATGCAGATGTCAAAAGGCATTCATAAAGAGATCTCTGGTAATAATAACAATAAGTTAATAAAAGTTAATCTGCACATCCCTCCCAAAGATTTTGCAAATACTTCTTCATACTCCAGGGACAGCCCCATGTACTCTGTACCAGAGTACATGAGGAGAAGTACAAACAAGAATGAACAATTCAGTGCTTACTACACAAATAGTCCAGTCAATCTAGAAATTTCCATTTAATTTCATTAATTAGTTGATTATGGCACAGTCTATTTAAGAAACTGATTTCCCTGTCCTGAGGCATAAAGCTAAGCCCAGGCAGTAAAAATAAGAAAATAATGAATATACTGTATACATGAAATCTGGATATCTGAGACCATGCATACCAAATAAAAAAAATAAATAAATTACCTGAGTTGTCGGCCCAGTGCCTGGTTTACGGTGGAACTTTTCTTTCTGCTTCGCCAGGAAAGTCTTGAATGGCTGTTCCAACTTGGCCCCAATCACAGGTATAAAAGCTAAAAGACCAACAGCCCTGGCCAGTAGTGACTCATTAAAGGCAATGATGACAAACATTTTCTGGATGTGCATCTTAATAACTGCTTTCCCAATAAGAGTGGCACCAAAGAAGGTCCAGAAGGGGACCAGAAAATGACCACAAGTTATCCCAGCCAAGTCAAACAGAGGATTGGGTATCTGCAAAGAAAGAATTCAAATAAACAAAGTCTGTCTTTAAATCTTTCCTACATTCAACTCATTTTATCATAACTAACTCAGTTTCTTCATAACATGGTTCAAGCAAAACTGGTCATAAAAGCATTAGTCTCAGTTAAAAAAGGATATCATACTGTACCAAATATAAACTAGGACAAAATTAAAACTACACAGGTGACTAAATTATTAAATTAAAGACTCGGCCTCTAACTAAAAGCATTTCATGGTTACTACCATAATGCAAACACTGAAAAATATCATTACGGCAGCTATCACTACTCAATTATGAACAGGTAGTAAAATTATGCAAGATTAGTCTGGTGCTCCTAAGCCTTCTCTCTGTTCTCTCAGTAACTAATCAACAGCATATAAGAAACTGATATACTGTGCCTGTTAGATAAAGTACTGAACTGCCAAAAATGATTAAGGAGTGGTTTTTCAGAACCACAAAAAAAGCCAAAAAAAGCAGTTCAGTTACACATCTAAATGTCAACAGAACAATTCATAGCACTCAAAATCTCTAAAAAATTCTTAAAATTACCATAATGGTTATTAAAGATAGAGTTTCTATATTTAATAATAAATGACTCCCCTATTTTAAGATTGAACTTGCTTAGCTGTCAGCAATTCATTTGTATTATAATTGCCACAGTACACTATTATCTACAAAAATACATTTTTTTTTTTTTTTATATTTCAATGATACTGAAGTAACATTTTCCAAAACTTACAGAGGCACATGCAAGAATGCCAAAAAAACCGACTCTCTCTACTAGCTTTTCAACCGACAGCTTGGCACGGTCAATGAAAGACATATCTTCTGGACGTTCTTTTAATCGTTGTAATTCTTCAAATTCTGCCATCTCTTCATCATCTGGATCATACCCAGAGAGACGGGCTCCTCTAGCCATGAAATATGGAGGCAGTTCTCCTGTAAAGAGATAAGCAACATAAACAAGTACAGTCTACTACAAATATTCCCAAAATTCGACTGTATCTACATAAGGTACCACATTCCGATAAAGTGATAGAAAACTGTTCAATGGATCCTCAGAGGAAGATAACAAACAAACAACAAAAT
>BDMR012750683.1:0-13378 GCA_002091895.1 Caridina multidentata
CATCTTTTCTCAATCACTCGTGTTGTTGTAACTTCCTCAAACAAACTATAAAGTCAGTTACCCATTGGCAACCGTGACAGAGAGTACTGTGTTTTCGCAAAGAAAATGGTTTTCCTCTTGTATTTCATATTGGTAATATTTATGTTTGTTATATCATTTGTTTAAATAATAAGCATAATATATATATGCATTTTTTTTTAAGATTAAAAAGGAAATATTCAAAAAGTTTTATATTTTTCATATATAATAGTTTATTCAGATTAACAATCAGGGCAATATTTCAATAATTGTTGAAGTAATTAGGAAAAATAGGTTCAATATATTTGTTTTTTGTGAATATCTCAAGAACTGTTAGCGCTGGACACTTGATGAAAATTTAGCATGATTTTTCACCTTTTATATACATATAACATATTTAAAAATTGTTTGCCTCTGTATAATATGAAAAAATGGGGATTCACCCCGTTAAGTTAATCAGCTATTGCTGAAGTGCATTTTTGAGTGCTGCATTGTGAACAAGGACTTCGCATCTCCTCTTAAATAATATTTTCCAATTGTTATTTTTAGTGTAGCTCTTAATGCCCTCAATCTTTGCTTCTTAATGAATGAATATTCAGAACCTCATGTCCCCTGTTTATTGGCTATATTGAGAAGGTATACCATTTTTGTATTTTTTTACTTCCCATGCAAGTGGGTCTTGTATTTTCTCATGAATTTAGGTTAGATTTGCATTAGAATCTTGTATACATGCATGTCTCTGATTTCTTAATTGTCTGAGATTAGCAACTTCATATCTTTTAACTACCAGTAATTGACTTATTTTGCAGGAATTGGCAATTATTTAATAGTCAGTATTTGATGTTATAGTAGAAAGTCATCAAAAGTTATGCATTAGGAAGCAAAGAAGCATTTTAATTTATAATATCAGCGGAACAATTTACAGCCACAAAAGATTATTAATCTTAGTGAACACTCTTTTGCTCCACACTACTGGTAAACATTTTAAACAAACCATTTTCCTTAACTGATATAGCATGTAAATACACAGTATTTTATTTATGTTGTAGAGTGTAGGTTTTTTTTTTTTTATTAAATTAAATGCTTAAATTCTTACTATCTGTTAATAAAAGTACTTATTTTTACAGGGATGAAGTTCAGCAAAGTATAATACAAGCAGAATTGAGAAAAGCTAAGTTGTCTTTGGTGCCAAATTTTCCTGGCATGTCACAAGTACTTTCAGGACAAGGCATGTCATGCTGTATGATAAAGTATTCGTTTTGTGTGTTTTATTTTAGCCTCTGCTATTATGAATGAAATACAATGTTTCCGTTATTTTTGTTCTCTTTCTTCTGAAGGCTGTTGTTGTATAGTTTTTCAAGTTTTGAAGTGTACATTAACAGATTATTACTTTTGTAATATATACAAATGTTATTTGAAAGACTAGTGATATCTACATGATGATGCTTTGAAGTTTTTTGGTACATAGCTATATGTAGGCAGCTAGAAATTCTACTTAATTTATATGTATGAATAATTGCACAATCAAATCTGTATGCGCTATGTAAATTATATATTGTAAATAATAGTTTAGAAAAAGTCATTTATCAGTAGGAAAATAATCCAGTTTTTTTTTTATATATATATACAAACTATAGCCATGAGGTTCTTTTTTAGCTGAATCTTGTATACTGATATAATGAGCTTGTAATTAAAGCAAGAATTTTCCACTCAGTTGAGTTTTTTATATCCCAGTCACTGTTAAGAGGTAATTTTAATCACCACGGAATTGAACAATCAATCAATTGATTGATTATCAATCAATCCTAAGCGGAAACTGAGTGTAACCTCAGTTTCCCTCCTTCTGCAAGATAATGACTCCTAATCATCTTCAGAAAAGGAGTTAACCAATCATTAGCATCTTGGGAGAAGTGTCTTGTGTGCAAAGCTGTGTGACATTTATATACTGTATAGTTGGGCTATGCTACAACACTATTCTTTACAGGCATATTCTGGTAGAGCTGTCCCATTTAGAATCCAGAGTTACCATTCTTGGTCCACTTAACTTTCTCAGGTGAAGGTTCTTGGAAAGGTTCATTCATTGTCTTGTACGACGTTTAATGAACCAGGTCAATTCTTTGTTCTTGTGTTGAAAAGTCTGCTCATAACCCAGCAATTGTGTTTTTATGGAGAAATCTTCTTGAAAAGTTTCATACAATTGCAGCTCCTCTTTTAATTAAATAATAGTGGATTTAACATGAAGATGACTAATGCCTGGAATTGTAGTCCTGTACACTGATGATCACTCGCATAAGTATTCATACTACATGTAGAAAAAATTACATAGCTGGGAACTGCTCCTGATACACTACATATGTCATCAAGATTATAACTGATGGATAGTCCCAAATATTGAAGGAGCTTCTATCGTAAATAATAATAATAATAATAATAATTCTTTATAGTCAGCTGACAAACATAGGTAGTGAGAATACAAAGTAAAGACATTCGGGGTTACTGTAGCGTACTCTGTAGCCCCAAAAACATCCCATACAATCTAATTGTATCTGCAAGGGAAATATGACTGTCCATATACAGTCAGGGACACGTCTGCCTGTTACAGATGGCTGTGAGACCTTGGAAAATTATCTCGTAATACTGTTTACTAAGGTGGGGCTTAGCATGAATTCCACCAATTAGCTCTCAAGTTGTTTTAGCATATGAGTGGGAGATTTAGAGGTGGGGTGACTGTCCTCTCTCTATATATCTAACTATCTATCTGCTTAAACCTTTCTATCTATCTATCTTCCTCCCTAAATCTATTTATCTAACTATAAGCAGCTGGTAAACAGCAAACCGCTCTCTCTCTTCTCTGTAGATTAAGTAATATGATGTCACACAGAAATACCACTACACTAAAGTTTGAATTCCACCAATTAGCTCTCAAGTTGTTTTAGCATATGAGTGGGAGATTTAGAGGTGGGGTGACTGTCCTCTCTCTATATATCTAACTATCTATCTGCTTAAACCTTTCTATCTATCTATCTTCCTCCCTAAATCTATTTATCTAACTATAAGCAGCTGGTAAACAGCAAACCGCTCTCTCTCTTTCTCTGTAGATTAAGTAATATGATGTCACACACAAATACCACTACACTAAGTTTGAGGAAGTATACTGAGAAATACAATTTTACGGAATTTAAACTATCGAATGCTTACATACAACGCAAATAATTTTGATATAGTACAGAAAGAAAATACATAAATCAGAGAGAAACACACACACACAGAGGGAGGGAGGGAGAGCATCATTGTTTACCAGCTGCTTATAGTCAAATAGATAGATAAATAGATTTAGGTAGATGGATAGAGAGATAGACTGATAGATAGATTTAAGTAGGTAGGTAGACAGACACAGACAGACAGACATACAGACAGAGATAGGTAGGTAGGTAGATATAAAGAGAGAAGGGCAGTCACGCCACCCTTAAATCTCCCACTCATATGCTAAAAACGCAAAAGCTAATTGGTGGAATTCATACTAAGCCCCGCCTTAGTAAACAGTTTTACCCGATAATTTTCCATGGTCTCACAGCCATCTGTAACAGGTGGGTGTGTCTCTGACTATACATTACAGGAGAAGATAAAAAAAAAAAATTTACACCCACATTTGAAATACATTTAAATTTCTAAAAGAGCATTAACAAGATGCAAGTCTAGAAAAATCAAATATTATATGGTATTCAAAAGAACTTGTAATTTTAGTACAAACTACCATGATGTTAAAGTGTCTCACATACCTAAAACAGAATAGATATACAATATACCGTATATATAAACTGATATATATGTCAGGTATCACTGTCTTGTAGATGTCCTTATTTACAACAAAGTTACACTTGACTACTGTATTTTCTCTCTAATAAGTCTCCCTTGTTTATAAGTCCCCTGGTTGACCACTTTGCCTTCTTGGTTCATATCCAAGAATAACAAGAGCCAGATGTTTGGAATCTCTTCATTTACATTTTCCTTTTCAAAAACTTTGTCTCATAATTTTGTTTTGATTTGCTCTTACCCACTATATACAAAAATAACGAAAATAGATAAAAACAAGACAGATTCAAACAAATATAATTTACGGTGCTGGTACGTTCAATACGCACATACATATTTACTACATATAGCCACAAAATATGCTTCAGATATACTTAAAAACACAAATTCATTACAAGATACTTACTCAAGCATAACAATAAAAAGGTCAGAACATTATTTACCATTGCTGTGATCATAAAGGTAGCTTTCAATTGCCTCTTTCTGTCATTCTATCATCCCTCCTTTATTTCGTTCTGTATTATGTTTTATTTTTCTTGACCATCCTTTCCTCTGCCATCACTCATTGGCTAGGCCCCTCCCCCACAAATCCCACAGCCTACTGCACAAGTTTCATCCGTGTGAAGTACGCTAAAACAACTGGCTTTTTGAATGAACGTACCAGCATCGTAAATTATATTTGTTTCTTCTGGATTTTGAATACAATGAAATAATAGAGCTGGTAAATCATTAAGTTTCATATTTCCTACATAAGAATCTACCAAAGAGTAACAGGATTTTAAGAACTGCCTTCTAAAATCTGCATGGGTTTGGAGTTCATAACAGGCACCACATTTGGAACTTTCACAGTGAACAAATACCGTACATAGTTGCAAAATTGCATGAATCTGCCTTGGAAAATACAGTACCAGCTAGAGATTCTTTGAGACTGAGACTTCAAAGAGTAAATAAAGACTTCTATGTGAATACAGGTTCAATGAGTTTCCTTTCAGCAGTCCTATTATACTTGGATGAGGGAAACGGTGCAAGGAAGATGGACACCTGGAGTAGATCTCTCCTACTTACAAATTCTTGCATGAGAGTGTCGTAACACAAATTCCTTGAACAACTCCGCAACTGAAGGATCTAAAACTACTATATGTATAACTACTATATAAATATATATACCCTTAAAAAATAAAATCTAATCATTTCAATTAATGCAAGAAACTCATATAGAGTCAGCAAACAGGCACCCATATGTTTATCACACTTATATTTTGCTGCGTACACTGCCAACACCTCCTCTTACACTGAAAAGAAATGAGGATCACAAATAGCATTTGAGAATATGATTAACTTATTTTTTAAGATGTCCATTCCATGAATCTATGAGTGGGCAAGGTATCATTACAAACTCCAGGTATTTCAAGGTCCAAGCAATGGAGAGATAGAGATTAAATGCCTGATGTGCATCTGACAGAGGAGAGTTACATCAATATCCTTGTATTTGATCTCTATGAACATTAATTAAAACCCAGGGTTATTTAGATGTGTCTGTGCATAAGAAAACCTTTATCTCTCATTTGGAGGCATGTTGTTCTCCACAAGGTATTTTTATTGAAAGTTATCCTCCATTAAGGTGTATTTACTTAATCTGAATAAAGCGTAACCATCAAAAGTAACCATCACTCACAAACAACAGTTCACATTTGTTCTCAGAAAAGTTCTAGATAATCAAAGGTAATCTACAAGTAGATACCTTATCCAACAGCCTATCCCATATTTTGGGTAAATTTACGAATATCCTGGGATATTCCTCACATTTCTAGCATGGAATTAAGCTTCCACTATGTGATAAGGATTGACCTAATATTAATGGTTTCCTTGGCTTCAGGAAATCAATGGAATTCTAGACCCCCCTTAAGTTTATAACTATCTGTGTTCGTAAGGAAATAGTCCTGACCCCCTTAAAATAGTAGTTTATATGAGACAGCAGATAAATCAATAATTATTATTAACCATTTACTCAAGGGTTTATTGAAGATTTATGTGGACCTGATTTTCCTATTCTCTAAGGGAAAGGGAAATAATAAATAAAAGCAAAGGAACTAAGTAAGCTGGCACAAGCTACTTGAAAACAGAATATCATTCAAAATTTTAAATAACATCATAATAACAAAGCCTACTAAGCAAAAGGTATAGAGCACTTACTTCATTAAAGCCTTAATATAATGTGATACTTGGCTCATGCCATTCTGGAAGGCTCCATGAACAGTAGAGTAATAGGCTGCACTGTTGGCTTCCCCAGCTAATACTAGCACAGGTACCTATAAGATATTTAATAATTTTTTCAATCCAGCTTACAGAGAGTAAATACTACTACTGTTGATTTTAAGTAGAAATATGCCGATATAAAAAAGGTGTCACAAGTAACTGTTAATTGTTCAGGTGAAGACAATAGACATAATTTTCAATTGTGCTACAAAGGCAGCAAAAGAAGTGCAAAATACCAATAGAACTCATAAACACTAAGGAAACTTCAGAAAACAATAACTACATCATTAAAAGAGCTGCACAAGCTCTTCCGCATTTCATTTCTACAGCAGAAAATGTAGTGGTTTATTTACCAGTTAACTAACCAAAAATCCCTTACAATAAATTACAATCATAGTGCAGTTTAACAGGAAAAAAAATTAATGAATTATAGCCAGATAATATAATTACACTAACACAAACTTACCTCTTCATCAAAATCAGTATTAGCATATACAGGTAAATTAAGATCAAGATTGGATCTGCATTTACAAGGTATGGCATGAAATGAGTAAGACCCACACATCAAGTCATTGGTACTCCACTTGGATCTGCAAAATTAAAAAATTAACTGTTTATGGGTAAAACTGGCAGATGGATGGAAGCTGAAATTACATTTAAGCAAAATCCAAAAAAAAAATACACTTCTGTCATTTTTTTCAAAATTGACTTAACTAATTCAAAACACTTAATGCTAAACGTTAAAAATATCATGCACTATGCTCATATTTTACATAGTATTGATGGAAATATTGTACCATCTTTTGCCCTAAGTATATAATGAAACATTTGAGAGAAGGAAGTTCTTAATATCCTTTCAACCATAAACGTTCTATATGCAGAGTAAACAAACTTTATGCTTATACCATTGTGAGGAATATTTAGTGAACCAAAAACATTAAGATATTTCAGATTTCAATACATTAGTATACTTTTAACATTCAAGATCAGTGATAATTTTTCCAAATGTATACCTTCACAAAGTTTCCATTTGTGCTATATCTGGGTTACGTTCACCAGAAACTGCATGTAGAATTTATATTGCAGACTCGAAACCACTAAGTAAAAAGCAAAAAAAAACATGATCTGACTATAAATACATCAAGCATTAATACCTGTACACCTGCTTAGGAAAAGGTATGTCTTTTCTACCCGTAAACTGTCGTAAAAGCTTGACACAAGTTTGACCAACTTCATGCTCTGACAATGTTTCCATATACTCTGCTTCTGCCCCACCTATCCACCCACACAGCACTGCTTTCTGGTGTGGTACTGGATCAAATCCTGTGATGGCTTGAAACCAGCTATTCTTCATCTACAGAAAGAATAAATTAATTACATCACCGGTAGCATTTATATTAATAAACAATCGTTTAAAACAAATATTTCATGAGGAAAATTATAAATCTGCCTTCATTTTTATTTACACATCAAAATCCTAATGATTAATATCAAAACAAAAACCAATTAGTTCACTTAAAAAAAATTAACAAACTACAGCAACAGCAGAAGATTAAACATCTAAGTGTAAACAAAAAGTTATTATCTATCAAATCCTACATATCAAGACAAACTTTACCATCTCTGGGTTGGAGCCAACTGAACTTCTTGCTGATACGTCATCATAATATGGTATATGATCGGTCCACACAAAATGGAGTCCTTCACAATCTTTGGGCCAAAATGGTTCATTGAATTCAAGGAAAATCTTGTTTATGGTTCCAAAACCAGTTGAGAGAATGGCCTAGAAGGAGATTAAACTTATTTAATGGTGACTTATATATATAGACTGCAAATATGCTAAACTGATTTTCAAAAGCAGCAGCATCCTCATTGTCCAAATCATGTAAGATAATTTTCTTTCAAAGGGAACAATCCATGAAGCAAAAATAACATTCCCATAGGAGTAATAAGTAAGGCTCCTGACAATATTAAAACTGCAAAAAAATTGGTCAAGATGGAGAAAAATATTTTGTAATACTCTAACAAGACGATGCCTCTAATACTCTCTCTCTCTCTGCCACACTGGCTCTGATCCAGTGTTACCACTCGTAAAAATGATTTTGTACCAAAAATGTACCAATTTTTTAGAAATGTATAAAATTTTGCACCATTTTCCCAGGAAATGTACCTCAACCATCTACAATTAATGCAGGCAAAAAATGGGCAGTTTTAGTTTACAAGCAGATCCTCTACTTTATACATGGATCAAAACTGCTTTAATTACGGTAACTCCAGCATGGGTATCATACGTTGGGTAACCAAATGATAAGGGTTGTATATCAATATATCCAAACAGAAACAGAACAGATTCAGTGCTTATGGCATTGACATCTGCAAGATAGAAAAAAATATAAGAAGATCTAATACCCTAACCTACTATTTTAATAATAAAATAATATAATATAATATGATATAGTGGAACAAAGAAAATGAAAGGATAAATCAGTTTAGTTTTCAAGGTAAAGAAAAATCAGTGTCAAAGAAGGAGTGAAGAATCTTGTTACAAAAGTTTGAAAATGGCCAAACTACTGCGAACTCAAAAGGAAATCAAAAGCATTAACAGCTTGCCTTTGGACTTTGGCCATTCCAGTAAGGACATGATCATATCCTTAACAAAATACTGGTCACCCGAATAAAGTGAATCACTCTATCTTGCACAAAAGAAACATGGGATTGAATGATAGTGTGATATTCCCTGAAGCAGGATATAGCTACTGAATGAGTAAGTAGCCCATGAAAAACAGGATTATTGCCTCACTGGAGGACGAAAAGCATACCGCCACCGGTACCTGACACATTCTACCAAGGTGAACAATCATCTGATGGGTACAACAAGCACAAGCCTAGAGTTTTTCTAATTCAGCAAACAATCTCATTCAAAGTTAGTACTGATCTATTTATTTGGTTATTTCTTATTTATTTGTTTACATAGGCACTTGACCAACTTATAAATTTACTTAATTATATTTGAATCCAAACAGCTACTAAATGTCAATGAAACAATATTCCTAATAGTTTTAAAGTAAGCAGAAACTTGAACTCAATCTTTAGCTTTAATTAATAATTAAAGTATTTGCAAACCTTCTGCAGCTTTTGAGGTAGTCCTGGAGAAAAAATGTCTAAATGTCGTTTCAGATAACCAATTGAAGAAGTAACCACAACATGTTGAGCTTCAAATTCCCTTCCATTCCTGAAACATAAAATAAAAATCATATGCATAAAGATCTTAATTATTTTCATTTTCTACAGATCTGAATCACTTCCCACGTGCATCTTTTACAGATATGAACATCTTCCCAAGATATATTCAACACATCTGAATGAACACTCAATCAAAGCTTCAACAAAGCAAAACTGCCTTACAATTGGATTTTCATCAAATCTGCATCTCCTCCCAGCTGCATCTAAAACAAAGTGAGACCACTTGACATATTTTTTTGCTTTAAAAACTAAATAAATCATGCATCAGTTCAAGGAATGCTTCTAAAACAACACTTACTTGCACTTTACTATAACCGGAAAAGTAGTTCCATCTCGACGGACATATCTGTTCTGTTGTACTCTAAGTTTACTTGCATAATCAATGCTGTGAAAAGAAAAATACATTTTCTTAACCTATATCAATTTGAGTAACAATTACTTTTATTATAGATATCACTTTTATTTTACCTATGTTTAACATTTGAATACAAAGAACAGAATATGCTAACAATAAATAAGGAGCTCCAAGTTCCAAAATACAAATTTTTGCAAAATCTTGTGCAGCATCCTGCTTCACTAGCACAAAGTCAATAAAAACAATGACAATCCAGGATGTAGAGAGGCAAAAGGTGACATGTTTGATAAGGTAGCCAATATAAGAAAGCACAGGCTTTTTCTTCTTCAATTGGCTCCCATCAGTGTGCGTGCGTGTGTGCATGTGTGCGTGCATGCATGCGTGTGTGTAACCACCAACCATCTCCATTAAAGATGTTTGGAATATCTCTGATGAGCTCATAATAAAGATAAGACAAAATTCTCCCTTCATGGAAGGAAAGACTGAAAGATATTACAAATATCAAACATGGATTAAATCCAATGGAAACTGTAGTCAAAGCATATACTATGGTAAAATCAAGTTGCATGATACATTATTTACTGGAGGATGGTTGGTTGCAGGAACAAAGGAATACATACTCATTTTGGGGTTGCACAAAATTCTCTGCGAGAGCTATGTTCACTTATGTTGTACAGTATTGAGTAACATACAAAACTTATGATACAGTATTTGCAAACATTATTCATTGTGGATTATAAAAAAAAAATATATATAACTTTACTGTATCATAAAAGTTACCTACATAATAATAGAAAATTACATGAAAGAGAAAAATTTTAAACGTTTTCACTACTTTGTTCTGTTAATTAGCAATGAAACCGCAAGAAAATAAAAAAAAAGTAAACCATTTCTTATAAGATCTCTGAAACAGATCATGTGAAGTTCTTTAGTGAGGGATGGAAATACTAACCTATTAACTTCAGTTCTAAGAATGACATCAGCATTCACCTCATCACGTAAGGCTCTTATTACAGTGGAAAAGCCATTTTTCGGGTTCATGTTTTCATTACCATCACAGAAAATGTATGTGCCCCAACAATTTGCAGACAGGGTTTGAAGACAATCACAAGCATTGTCCACTCTCTGCCACCTGAATATTGAGAGAGCAGGCATTATTATTCATAAGGATCTAGGAAGTGTGATTTCCATTCTCTATATGTAATTCCACTCAGGCTAACAGCTCTTCAGTTGATGATCCTTGATATTAAATTCTCTTTAGGCATCTTAATCATGCTGCCATTACACTTGCTAAAAATAGGTTTACTAAGACAATTACTTCTGTCCATCACTACCAACAACTCATCAAATTCCCAGCCACAAAAAAAAACACTTTGACAAGGATTACCTTTTTAGTTTCACTTCAGCAAAGCACCCACCAATGTCATACTAGCTAAGACCTTATTGATGATAGTAACAATATTCACTAAAATCTTTTTACTATTAACCTCTTTGGCTTTATTAAAACTTTATCAGCCCTTTTCCAGCTCCCTTTGAAAGCCTTGGGGTGATAATTTAAATGATTCCCAGATCCATACACTTGTTATGTCTCTGAAAGTGTTCAAGAGAAGAAGCAAGAGTCTATGGTTCTATCTCTCCAGTAAGGGAAACAGAACTGATGATTACTACTATTTATTGTGGAAGTGTGCAGAGTCACAACAGGCATATCAACTGACAGAATATATTTTTGCTCCTGATGGTGTAATATGCTACCAATGGGCTAGTAAACCAAGGCATGGGTAAAGAGACCAAGCAACATGTTTTGAGGACCAAAACTTCACTAAAGCATGTTGGGGATGGACAGAAATAAATTCAAAGAGCAAATTTAAGCTTATGCTAACAACATATTAGAATAACATAGTATGGCATTAGAGAAATAATTATATAAGGGTAAAACCATGATAAAGATTGAAAGTAACTAAATGAAGACCCAAAAACAATGACCAAATGAATTACAACAGAGCAACATAATCTGTTTAATTACAATGAACTTTACAAATACCGAGGGCCAGTTACAGCAATCACTGAAAAGGATGCTAATGGATAATTATAGACAATTAGTTATGACCTAGTTTTACCCACTGGATAGCAACCTATATACAATATCTGCAGTATGATACCCATCACAAAGAGAGGAGAGACACTAGAAGATCTGATGTTGCGTTATGTTATGTAAAAGCCAAATTACAGAATAACATTTGCAAGCATCAGGCACAAAAAAGAAAAGTTTAAGTACATCTATACAAGTATAATGTAAATAAATAGTCCGTAGAGAAATAAAACATGAAGAGCGAATAAATAATTAAATAAATAAATAAATACAACAAATAGATAAATAAATGCATTAATAAATAGAAATAAAGAACGAGAAGGAAATAAAAAAGACGAATATAAGTAAAGAATCAAGCGAATGAGAGCGCGGAAAACATTTCATAGAAAACGAGAGAAGAGCCTTACTGAATAGAGGAAAATAGAGAGAGCATAATTGAATAAATAAAGAGGAGCAACGCGGATAAGAATAGGACGAGTGAAGATGTCGGTAAATGACAGAAAATGAGAGAATGAGAGAGAAAGAGAGAGAAAGGGAGAGAGAGGGAGCTATGGGTTGCTTGATTAAGGGACGGAGACATAGAGACTGCGAGAATGCAAACGAGAGAGACCAATAGAGAGGGAGGAAGAAAACACAGAAGAGAGAAAAAAAGAGGGGAGTGGTCAGTGTAGAGAGAAAAGAGCAAGGGCCTGAGGTATTATCATTCACTGGGTAGAGAGAGAATAAAATTCGGAGGATGGTGAAAGAATTTGTTATCTACTATAATCTATGCAATTTACGTAGATTTCCGAAATAAAATTAATAAAAAACAAAATAAACGAGATAAACAAGATAAACGACTAGCTAACTCAAACAATCGCTTCCCGGTATATACAGAACAAAGTAGGCATCAAATGATCAGCATTCCATAAAATTTTACAACATGACGATTAGGCAGATTTTTTGTAACTTAAACTTTGGACTTTTCTCTGGAAGCAAAATTAATGATAATTTAAGATAAAACATTAAAGATCAAAAGAAGCAGACAATTAAGACTTCTGGAAATTCATTAATACGCATCCTAATGAATTCACATTAAAATAAATTCACAAAACCCAAATACAGAGCAATAATATATATATACATAGTGTATATATCAACATGAATTACCCTTAATTCTATCATTTACCACAACCGAAAAACACAGGCAGGAACTGTAAATAAATAACACCCATTATTAAAAAATGCATGTAAATTACCCATAACTTCTTCTTTTGAAGTGGAGATGGATATGAATGGGTGCGCGTATGACGATCATACTCCCGTGTGGTTAGTATGGTTTATTGGCCAAGATTTATAGTTTGTGGGAAATGCTGTGTGGTTGGCTATTGGAGTGTGTATACGTGCGTGAGGACAGGAGATAATGTGCACACGTCTGTAACTTCGTATTCATGCGGCAGCTTGCATTGGTTATGATGTGGTTTTCAGATTTTATTTGTGAATTCAGTATGCATATGGATATGTGTAAATATGATTCTGTATATGTACTATGGAAGTGTATGAATGTATGTGTGAATGTATGTATGTATGTATGTATGTATGTATGTATGTATGTATGTATGTAT